>MU223324.1:207559-217889 GCA_018584345.1 Thuja plicata
AGATTTAACAAGAAGACCAAGTGAATGGTTGAGTTAAGGCAAATAAAAGGGTACTTGATCAGTTGGCACTCTGGCAAAGTAATTAGTTGTTTATCTTTCAAAGACAATTTTTCTGGCTGTTTTGTGCTGAGCAAGTGTGGCTTGTGTCGAGCAAGTGTGGCTTGATGTCGAGAGAAGTTGTTTGTGATGAGAAAGTTTGTTCAGTACCGAGCATCAGTGAAATTGCTGAGTGGAAACAGTGATGTTGGCCGACTTACAATATTTGGATTAATGATTAGATTTGAGATCTCTATCCGACTTAGTTAATTTTATTGGGATATGTAAAGTTAATTAAAGATTGATCCACATCATTTAATGTATGGATAACCATAATTAATGCATGGATTCAAGATTTAATTAGAGACTACTTCAGAGAAGTAAATATAATGTAATGATGGAATGATCCGTTGGATCTGACCTAACCTAAGATTTACAATCTTGATTAAGTGGCAAAGATTTATCTGACCTAGACAGAGAGTTATATGATAACCTCAAGGGGCTATTCATTGATGAGTTGATGTACTGATTGATGTACATGTGTGTATGCAAGAAGTTTGCATAGTTGATTTACTGATTGGCATGACCTAACAGAGAAGGTTGAACACAGAAGTAAAAAGTTGCATGTGTGATTGCTTGATGGATTTCCAAGTAGATCAGAAGATTGAAATGGCAATGCAAGCCACTCAGTAAGTTAGCATCAGAACTGTAATTGGATCTGAATTTGCAAAGTAAGTTGTATGTATCAGATCACAATTGCTTATTACTTTCTAACCATTGTATCAGTTAAAATCCTTTAACAAGGTTGACCTAACAGTCATTTGTATAAATCCTCTAAGCAAGGTGACAATCAGGTGGAATGTTCTAAGTCCTCTAACAAGGCCACTCTTGACAGGGTGATTAAATCCTTTAACCAGGTCACACCTAACAGTGTGTTTTTATAACCTTTAATAGGGTTGGCTCCTCACAGAGCTCACTTCAGAAGAGTGAAACTTGGTAGCATGTCACTAGTGGTTTTTCCCATATTGGGTTTCCATGATAAATACTTATGTCAACTTGTGTGAATGCTTATGGTTTGTTTTATTGTTATGTTTCTACAAGCAAATTATATTAAATAGTAAAATGCATGATTAAGTTGTTGATATATGCTACTGCTACCGAGTAGATCTGAAATACAAAAAGTTTTATTTGCTACATCTAGACCTAAGGATAACTGATTCACCCCTCCCCTCTCAGTTACTCTAAATTCATTCTAACAGTTAGTATCCAGTGAATTGTGTTAAGGTTGTGGTTGTGTGAGTGAATTGTATTATGTTTTGGGGGCACGAAAGACGTGTATCGCTGTGGTTGAAAAAGGAGGAGATTTGTATCGTGGGTTGGGAAAAAGACTTGTGTATGGGTCTTGGTGTCATCACACCACAACACCAACCACCTTGGTTATGCTAGCCCTCTCAGCTGTTCACGCAGGGACATGGCAATGGATAGCGGAAGACATATTGATGTCGTGGATCACATATAAACCGTGCGGGAAACAATATAGTGGAATCATTACAATATGAAAATGTTTTAATGGTATATTTAGCTAGTTTAATAAACAACGTTTTAAATTAATAATTGTAATTGTATTTATTTACAAGGATTCAGAAAATAAAGTAAAAGAGTATTATTTTACTTGTGACGTTTTATATTGGAAAAGAAGTTTTAACAAAAAAAGAGGTTATATATGTATGCATTTGAATTACCTGAAAAAATTAGTAGAGATTGTTAGTTTATCAGATAGTTTCAGAGTATTATAGTAAAATTGCTAAAGAGGAGCCAAACAGGTTCATTAAAATTTTCCAGAATAATTCAAGAATTACCTTAAAGTATGAAACCTAGTGATGCATGGGCATTATCTGTATATCTTGATTCTTGATTCTTTTGATGAAGAAATAATTTTTAAAATGACAATGGAAAATCCTATAAATTTGCATGAAGCTTTCGAGATAGCAGACAACATTGATAAGGTTGCAAAATATGGTAGAATGAGGAAATTCAAGCCAGAACCAGAATTGGACATAAGTGGCAATAGCTTTGATCATTTGAATTATTACTTTAATGAAATGAAGCAAAATTTTCTTCTGTATAATGAGAATATGAACAAGACAGTAGACTGTGAAAGAAAGAAAGAAAGAAGAACATGATCAAGATATAGACTCATCAGATTCTGGTGAGACAGATTGTGAGTCAGAAAAGGGCAAGGAGGATGATTCTTGTATGATGAATCCTCAGTTTGATCGAAAAAAGAATATGACGAGGAAGGATTATGCATGGGAATTCTGTGCAAGGATATTCAAGTTTATTCGAATTTGTTGTATGAAGAAAGAGAACATGAAGTCACAAATATAAATGTGAGTAAACAAATTGAGTGTAAGTTTTTGGAGGATGTATTTCCATGTGATAATCCTATTAATGTACTAACATCTATACATGTTTTTGGTGAAAAGAGAAACAATGCAATTCTTCAAAAGCAATATGTTGAAGAACAGGGCAACTATGGATATGGTGATTCAAGCTAGAGAAGGATGTATGGTGATATTGCGTCAAAGAAAGACAGTGAAAAGATAGAGACAAGGAATAATAATGGTGTTCAATTTTTCAAATTCATGTCATGATGATACTTGAAAATTTTCACAAAGAAGAGAAATGTGTGAATAGAGAAATCAATGCTTTTTTCCAGATAGGTTTTAGGATGATATTTCTTGTTATATTATGGACAAATGCCTAGAGCAGGGTCTTTGACAGAGGGAAGCAAAGGGTTTATGTTTTGGTGGCCATTGACCACCTTTTAGCATATGAATAAAAAATAGACTCCTTTTCCCAATGGATAAAGCATAGGATCTTCTACTTCCAGAGAAAAATAGATTCTTGTCATATTTACAGAGGATATGCATTCGGAAGAAGGAGCCACTGTTGGAGCTATTTTGAGATAGTTTAATTTTTTTTAAGGCCGGTAATCAACATAAAAAAGTGTTGCTGAGTGTTGTTTTGAATAGTATGAAAATCATGATTTGCGAAATAGAAATAACATTGGTACTATGGCGTCATTTCGCAGAAGGTGTTTTTTTAGAGATGTGACATTGCGATAGTTCATTTCTTTTGTGAGAAGCTTTGTGTGTTTCGATGGGCTTATTGCGAGATGATGGGTGGTATGAAATAATGATCCACCTTAGATATTTCATTTATGTGATTTGGCAATGATACCATCACTTGGACCTTATAGAGTATTATTTTTCATTTAAAAGATATTAATGAATTTGTACGAAGGTATGATTAGAGATTTCGCACAAGATTCCTGAAGGATTAAATATTATTCATAGAGAAAGATTTCTCTTTAAAATTTAGTAGCATAATCAAGGAAAAATACCAAAATATTGTGACAAATCTTAATATCCACTGCCTAGAGAATCTTCATTAAGCTACCAAAGCAACATGTTTTAGAAACAAGACAAAGAAAAATGAGAGGCCATCAATTTTAAAAGATTACGAAATGGTGATGTTGAAGGTTTTGCACTGCCAAAATTTTGTGTACAACGAAACTGCGAAGACATGATTACCTTGCCAAAGGGACTGCAATGGTTGGAAATTTAAAGGTGTGAATTTGAATTGATAAGACAATAAATCACCAGTTGGTATTACAAAGGCTTGCACTCCATAATGAAAAAAAGTGACATTAAATGTATTACACTATTGACATGATGGAATGCAATGGAAAGTGTGTGACATGTCAAGAATTGATAAGTCGTTAGTGCAAGACTTTCATTTCGAAGGAGTTGTCTTGTATGAAATATTCCTCCACATTAATGTTGATAAAACTCTTTATAATGTCTTCCAAATTGATCATTTGTTATAGTAAGTTTAACAAATATGATGGGGTTGCTAATGATCGATAGGTCATCAAATTAAGATCCCCGCCCTGTGTTGCAACCTGACTTGAAAGAGGAAGAGGAACAAGAACAAACTAATATTTCAAGTGGTCTCATGGTGTCCGCTTGGAAAATTTCTATTAGCTATACTACATACTAGAGCACGATATGGTGGAACTTGAGAGGGAATGAGATACAATAGAGCTTCGAGCTCTTTTTGAAGATTTCAAGATGGAAATGACTGAGTACGTGAACCATCTTGAAGATATCTTAAACAACATGTGTCTCGATGATTGGTAGGCATTATGAAGATGAAGCGTTTCTTCATATAGGATTGCAGGGTTGTGGAATTTTGTTAGTTTTTATGTAATTATTGAAAATGACATATGAAATGGTTGGAAGCTTGTCGCTTTCTCTTCGAGGAAACCACAAACATTTTTGGTAGAAGGTATAAATAGTAATAGTGGTAAACCAGAAAGGGAGGGAAAAGATGTACATAAAAGCCTTTTGGAGAAACTAAATATAATGAAAAGATCCTTTACTCAGATGGTGCTATGTGTGTTCATATTTACTCGTTAAATTAGGTCCTTTGTAATATTGGATACATGAATTCAATGACCATTTTCAAGACTTGTGTTAAAATCACTATATGTTCTCCACATAGACTTGAAATTCAAGAAGTCACAATGAAGTTGTTGTCTTATTTCTTCTTATTGAGTTCGCTTCCTCTCGTGGGAATTAAATTTGATTGAACTAGCTATGTGTGGTAATTACAATGATGTTACATTAATAGAACTGGATGGTTGATGGTGGTGAAAAGTTGTCTCACAAAGTTGTACATGAAGGTTTAATAAATGAAGACTTCATAACCCAATGGTGAAATGAATTGATCTCATAATAATATTTCTTTTATCTTAGAATATTTTTATTTCATTTTGGTAAATAGAGTGGGTTTGAGAGTAAGGAAGGAATTTTGAGCACTAGTAATATGATTGTTTTGATGGTAAATCTCAAAACTGCTAAAATATTATTGAAAGCCATGAGGACTAAAGGTACACTTTACTTGGCATAATCAGGGCCCAAAGAGTAGAGGAATTCGATTCCTATTTATTGGACAAGACTTCCCTATCCTCTTTGGCACCTTTTGGGGATAGGCAATTTTGAGACCCAACACGGTCGAAGTCAAAGAGAAAAAATTTCATTAATTATTTCAAGAATTTACATCACTAATATACTATATAGTCGCACCCCTCCAAAATGAGCTGACTAGGTAGTATCCCAAAAAAATAGTTACAAAATTTTTTGCCACAAGGGCAGTGGCACTGGTTGGTTGATCATATAACAAAAAAAAAAAATACAGCGGATTGCAGAAACAATCCATTTTAAGAATACTAAGGTTCTTCCTCTCCAACCCCATCTGAGAAGAATCGTTTGGAGAGGCTAATCTATGAGAATTCTTTGAGCCAGGCGTAGTTCGTGTCCACCACTTTGTCAAGAAGAAACCACTTCCATAGGAAGTCCTTCCTCAGCCGCGTGCACTTTTGATGCTGCATCATGTGCATTTCATTAATGTTCAGTAGGAAGGGTTGCCTTTCCACATTGTTGCCTTGCTGGAGAAGATTTTCTATTTCATCAACCCATGGGTCCCCAATCTAGGTTGTGCAAAGACAATGACTTGGACATCATCCACCACAAATTATTCCTTGAAAACCTTTCGTAGGAGCGTAAGTATTTCTACCTTCTCTCCTTCAAGGTTGAGAAGAGATGTCAAGATGCGGGATGTAATGTCCATGTTGACGCGGTATCTCTTCTCGTTGCGAAGGGACTCATGGTCGAGAACTATCAACACAATATGGTTTATGAAAGAGCTCACTTCGTTACAAATGGAAGTGAGAACTTCGACTGGTATCATGCCCAAAGGGGCTTCTTCTCATCAGTGGATGTGGTTCTCAATCTAATTGGTGTGTCCATGTCTACTTGCAGAGCCTGGATACTCTCAACTAAAAACCTAAACCTTCAAACTACACACAGAAAATTGAAATTCTATAGATCTAAAAACATAAAACTAGAGACTAAGAGAAAAACTAAAATTGAAATTAATGAAGAAGGTAGAAAGAACGTCTATAAATAGCCCTGTCCTATTAATGCATATCTTTGGGTAGATCCTTCCCATTAATGTATGAGTGTGGTAAATTACTAATATAGTAACTATGTTATAGTTTGTACTAGTACGAATTTGGTAAGCGTGCGTGATAAGTGGATTGTAGTTAAAGAATGTCACTGTCACTCTCAGTGACAAGACATTCATTTCTTGCAAGTTACCGTGCCACACTTGTCACGTGTCTCCATTCCGGTGACTTCCTGCAGAAATCTGTTTCTTTCAAGAAACTGGGCCCGAGATAAAACTTTAGTCTTTGATCTACAATCAATCAACGGTCTCAATTAATACATTTACACTACGGTTATAGAATAATAGATTTAAGGTATGTGTCGACGATATCCATACCATGTGCAGTGAGAACGAACAACTTGGCAACCAAAAAGGTGATATTAACTCGACGAGACATTGCAATAATTAGATGTTTAATGAATTATCATTTGACATTGGCCCCAGGGCCCACACGTGTGACTCTTGAAATTCGCCAACAAAATAAATATTTTTCTCATAACCAACCAAAAATTAGCCATTAAAATAAAACAATTTTCAATGGGCGAATGAAATTCCCCAATACAATTAATATTTTTCCCTTCTAAAGAAAATAATTTTCCTAACATATTACAATACTTTATTTGGCAAAGCAAAACATACGCTTCAATAATATTAATTTTTTCCTATCAAAATAATGTTGGATTCGCCAAAATTTTACACTTTTTTTCGAGGGAGTTTCTTAAAATCCATTGTCCTTAAACTCCATACTACCTTACAAATTCAGTTGCGCGAAATCACTTTCCTTCAAGGTGGACATGGTCATGAGATCATAGTTACTAAAGTCAGACATGGCACAGACTGCACAATCTGATTTTTGACTTGGAATTAGGTTTGGTATATTGAGAAAACCATGAAATATAGAAATTTTTTAAGGAGTTACAGCTTTTTCTATCTATTCTTCACTAAATCAACTTTAAAAATATAATGAGCTAATCAATCACAACCTACCTTGATCACTTACACGAGTCTACATCAAGCTTAATCACTTACAAAAGTCTGCATCAAGCAAATGACTTAAAAAAGGAGATTTTCTGATTTTGAGATGAAGAAAACAACATTTTTAAATACATAAATATTCTCATAGTGTTTTAGGTGTGTAAGACTTATTTGGACTATGATATTCTATTCATGGCATCCAAAACAAAATTAGAAACATATTGCGCCAACAAGTCAATCCTCACAGATTTTTAGAAAATAAAAAATAATTGAAAGAGTATCGTTCGTGTCTAATGATGCATACAATTCATAAATTGAGAAATCATATTGCAAGATCTCAAATCAATGCAAATTTGGGCAGAGGAAGTGAAAATGAACGTAAAGAAACTAAATTTATTATGTCTGAGGTGGTAATCCAAGTCATTTATTATGGTGTTGACTGATTTCATTTTAGATAAATGATGAAGTCCAATGATTTGTTCGAAAAAACAAGACCTCCCTAACCATTTCAATACCAATCATTGGCAAAACACTCATTCAGAGCTGCTCAAAACCTGCTGGGACCAAAATGTACAACTCTGATACTAATATAGAATCCACCTTTCTTTCCATGTCTAGTTTCGCCAATTAATCACCTGTGATTTTTACCACAAGGATGTATACCAGCGGAAAATATGTGAAGAGGAGAATAAGGCAATTGATAATATTACACACTTCAAAGCTGTGAATCCTTCATTCTTTTGCATGCTCTCAAACTGTTGACCAATTTCTGGGAAGGGGAAACTTCCCACTTTAGTACCAGGTTACCTGTACTGGCAACCCCAATTAGGGAGTTGATATAATTTGATCGAATTAATTTTTGTTAGTTTTTGAATAACCCAAGCATATCCAAAGGGCTTGTGATGGAGGCGACTCGTTAAAAATTTAAAATCAGTTCAAGTTTGAGTTTGTGGATCTGCCCATTCTTGGTTTTGGGTTGTCCATTGATATTTTGAAATTCAGAAATGTCTAGTGCAAACTCTTTCCTTTTAATAGTTTTATACCCTAATACATGTGGTTTGGTTCCCTATTAGGTTAGGTTGTTATCACTTGCTTTTGGCTACACTCATGTAGCTTTGGAGTTAAAAAGGCAAATGTTAAAACATGCCCTAGTTTACTTGTGCTGTATAATAATATGATTTCACCTTCTAAACCATTGACATGTGACTAGATGTACAGATATTGTGTGAGGACAAAGGTATATTCTTAGATATTGCAAATAATATACGTGGCCTGGGTCTCACTATACTGAAAGGTGAAAGGTGTTATGGAGGTTCGAAACGGACACGTCTGGGGCAGGTTTGTTGTACCTGTTATGATTTATTTACATTTACTGTAAATTGCAGTCCAGGAAATATTCTGAAACTACATTACTATAGAGGGTACAAATTTTCCAGTTTGGGAATTTGTAAATAGAATTTTTAGTTAAAAATTGTGTATGATTTTTACATCAACATTTTGGGTCACAGTCAGTGACCAACCCATCAGTGTCATCCAAACCGTTGATGCAAAATCATACACAGTTTTTAGCAAAATAAAATAAAATAAAAATAAAAATAAAAAATAAAATTTATTTACAAACTACATTCTTGTTTGCACATCTTTAATGCCTGTACATATTATAAATATGTCTCTTCTCATCTTCATTAAGCTTTCATCCATAATTTTAAATGATATATTTCTCTAAAAAGAATCAGAGGTTGCTTCTTCACGGTGCAGGCTGTCCGAGATATCCATAGGGTGGAAGTATTGTGGTCACTTGCACATATTATAGAGTTGGTTTCAAGTGATGGAAACAACACAACAATTTCAAATTGAATCTGACAAATCGTTATCTTGAAATTCAAATGTGATCAATTGTCACTTTTATGTATAATTCAACATTTCTCACTACAGATGAGATAAAGCTGACAAACATATTTTCAAACTACACATTTGTAGAGCTGTCAATGGATATCTGATTGTATAAAGTGTAAATGCAACATCCTGTCCCCCATTTTCTATCTTATGACATGTTATATTTTTTTAATCAATATTTAATCTTTTTTCTTGAAAATAAGAGGATATCAGATTAGGGTTATGAAACATCACAAGCATATTGGTTCCTGGCAATGGAACAAAGATATTTATTGATTAATAATTTAATTACAATCTATATATAATCATTACCATATCTTGAAGGAACTGAGACATGGAGGAATTTTTCTGAAGTGCTACATGTACAATCTGAAATTTGCATGTATTGAAATCATGTTATAAGCCTGCTTGAAATGTTTAGTTGTACATCAGTATCGGTTATTATTTGTATTTTAATTGGTGTATAATGAGCACTAAATTATAAACTAAAAGAGGGGTAAAATTTTTATTGAATACCAAAGAGTACAGAACAATAGAGGAAACAAAGAGCACTAAAGAGCTTTATCCTGGTCAACAAGTTGAGCCAGCTTATGAGATAAATCAGGGGGAAGCATCCTATGATCAACAATATTCCAATCCAGCGTGTGCTCGAAAGCCCATTTAGCCAAGCAATCAGCCACACCGTTCCACTCCCGAGAGATATGCATAAAAGACACAGATTCCAGAGAATTGCCTAACTGAATGATCTGTTGAGAAACCAGAGTCAAATGTCAATCCACATCCACAAGGTTCCGTCTATTCAATAAATTCACTACCACCTGCGAGTCTGTCTCACACATAATTCTTCTCCATCCACGTTGACAACACTGTTCCACTGCAACCAAGATAGCAAGGGCTTCCATGAGGTTATTTATATGGTAACCCTTGTAGATAGAGAACAGAAATTGAACATCACCAGAGCTATCACGCCCAACTCCCCATATGCCAGCCAGTCCAGGATTTCCCCGAGAAGAACCATCAGTGTTGATTTTAAGAACTCCAGACTGGGGAGGAGTCCAATGCCCCTCATGATTAACACGCTGAGAGTGCTGCCTGGCTCTATTCCCAGCGCGTCTATGGGGCAGAGAGGGGGCATCGCCTTGAAGCGGAAAGTAAAGGCGTGAGTAAATACCAGCATCTCCAGGGTCCAAACGTCCACAAAAGTCACATTTTTCCAAGAGCATTTCATGAAGAGAATGAACAATTTTCCCCCACAGGTGCCTGATCCCCAGCTGCACCTCATGAAAGATCCTCCTATTTCTCTCAAGCCAAACATGCCATAAAATAAAGGAAGGGCAAATAGTCCAAG
>MU223324.1:217939-253224 GCA_018584345.1 Thuja plicata
TTTCATGAAGAGAATGAACAATTTTCCCCCACAGGTGCCTGATCCCCAGCTGCACCTCATGAAAGATCCTCCTATTTCTCTCAAGCCAAACATGCCATAAAATAAAGGAAGGGCAAATAGTCCAAGCAACCTGAAGAAAAGAGGTCTTGGAAGGGGGATGGCCCAGACAGTCCCAGAACTCAAACAAGGAAGAAACATGTTAGCACGAGCATCCCCACACACTCCACCAAAAGTGCCAAATCTGCTTGACAAAGGAGCACTAGAAAAAAAGGTGGGAAACAGTCTCTTCACTATTGTGACATAAGACACAAATGGAGGGCCCCTGGAAGCCTCTCTTGCAAAGATTCTCCTAGGTAAGATAGCGATTGTAAACCAGAATCCAGAGGAAAAAGTTACACTTAGGCCAAGAAAAGCTATTCCAGGCTTTCTTCCACCAAGAAACCTCCACCTCGCCAAATAGTTGCTTAGTCAGCGTAAGGTACCCTGAAGAAATAGAATACTTGCTAGAAGAAGCACCTCCCCAAGCCAAAACATTAGGTTCCTGCAGAGAGCTGCACTCCCTAGAAGCCAAGATCTGAGAAAGCTCCAACCGATCCCCCCAGAGAACCACTCGGCGGCTAATCATAAGAATTCTTCATCTGTAACCAACATCAAGGTCCAGGTTACAAGCCTCCTTATAATGAGCCACCTTATTCCATCTAGCAAAAAGGAAAAAATCACAAAGAGGCTGTAAGTGTGGATGAGAGGACAAGAGAGGAGGATGCCCATTCTAGGAATCACTCCAAAACAGAGCCTCAATGCCTTTGTTACAGATCCAAAAAAGACTTCCCTTCACCAGGTGAGCACCAATCTTGAGGGTATTCCACACCATAGAGACTCTTCCCTCAAGAGGAAACCTGGAAACGTCTGAAGGTTCAACGCCAGGTAAATACTTGTGTGATAGGATACGGGCCCAAAGCTGAGATTGACTGGAGCACCAATGCCAATAGAGCTTGGCAGCAAGAGCTTGACTACACAAGATAGCAGAACGAAGGCCGAGGCCTCGTTCCTTTTTTGGCCTACAGATAGTATCCCAATTGATGAGGCTCCATTTAGAATTTTGCAAATTACCACTCCAAAGGAATTGGTGAGAAAGAGCATCAAACTCCTTAAGAAAATACATCAAGGCAGCCTGAACCATGCTTCTGTATATAGGAAGGGCCTGAATCACAGATTACAGGAGAGTCACCCTGCCAGTAGTAGAGAGCCACCTATGAGTCCAATGATTGAATTTTTGTCGAAGCTTGTCGAGCAAGCTCTGCCAGAAAAGCCTGGGCTATCTTCCCACCATAATAGGGACACCCAAGTAAGTTAGAGGGAGAGAATCAATCTGAAATCTCAAGATATTAGCAATCTGCCACTGAATAGGCTCAGGAGTGTTGAAGAAAAAAATAGAGGACTTGTGGTCGTTGATTTTCTGACCTGAGGCAACCAAATAAGTATCCAAAGTGAGCCGAAATGCTTCAGCTTCTCGAATCTGAACTCTCCCAGCAAGGGTCATATCATCAACAAACTGGAGGTGGGAAAGAGTGGGTAGACCATTTCCCCATCGCCAGCCCTGAATCAGATTTTGGGATACATGAGAATTGATAAGTCTGCCAAGTCCCTCAACCATAATGATAAACAAATAAGGAGAAAGAGGATCTCCCTGATGAAGACCCTTAGAGGCCCCAAATAACTCAGATGGTGCACCATTAAGAAGGACCGAGAAGGAGGGAGTAGTAACACAACACCAAACCCAGCTAACCCATTCCTGACTGAAGCCAAAAGCCAGAAGAACTTTCCACAAGAAACCCCAATTGACTCTGTCATAAGCCTTAGCCATATCAAGCTTGATGAACATGGCGCGCTCTCTAGAAGTATACATCGAGTGAATGGCTTCAGAAACAATAACCACCCCATCCAAAATTTGTTTTCTAGCCTCAAAACCCCCTTGTTCCTCAAAGATAACCATGGGAAGCCAAACTTTAAGCCTCTCTGCTAGGAGCTTAGTAATGATATTATAGACCACATTACATAGAGCAATGGGCCGAAAGAAGTCCAGCTGATTATCCTCTTCCTTCTTCGGAATAAGGACTAGGAAAGTAACATTCAAAGCCTGGAGCATAGCTTTGTTGGAATAGGACTCCTGAACCACATCACAAAGGTCTTGATTGATAATATCCCAAAATTCCTGGAAGAATTCAATAGGGAAGCCATCAGGCCCTGAAGCTTTGCCCTTATGCAAGCTGAAGACCACCTCCTCCAAGTCAGACATATAAATCAGCCACATAAGAGAGTCATTCATCTCCCTGGTCACAACAGAGGGAATACATGACAAGATCGTATTCTCCTCAATCTCTATTGGAGGCAAGTCATCTGAAAAGAGAGCAGGGTAAAACTGAATAGCTTCCCTGGACACAGCTTGAGAGGAGGTCAGATGTGTCCCATCAGAAGTGACAAGAGAAGAAATGTAACCCCTATTACGTCGAGCCTGCACAGATTTATGGAAAAATGCGGTGTTCTTGTCCCCTTCTTGAAGCCAGTCAACTCGAGCCTTCTGTTTCCAATAAATTTCTTCTCTAAGATCCCACTCTGCTAAATCACTAGAAGCTTGGGATTCCGCTATGCCAAGAGCTTCAGAAAAATTGAAATCCTGAATCTGCCTAGTAATAACATCCAGACGATCCTGAGCCCTCTTCTTCATGATGTGGAGATTACCAAAACAAGTCCTGTTCCAATTCTTCAACTTCCTTTTGACATACTATAATTTTTTAGAGAAGGAGAACATAGCAGTGCCATAGGCAGGGCCACCCTGTCTCCACCAGTGAGCCATTAAATCATGGAGAGAATAGTCTCGAAGCCACATCAGCTGGAACTTAAAGGGAGGCTTCTTGGGGGCAGCAACATAACTAGCCGTGAGCTTAATAGGCCAGTGGTCAGAGCCTCTCCAATCAAGAATTTTAGAAGAGAGAGAAAGAGAGCCACAATTCCAAAAGCAGGGAACCAGGAACCTGTCCAAGCATTCCAAGATGGCATCATCTCCAACCCTTCTATTGTTCCATGTAAAGAGCCCATTAAGAGGTCTGACATCAGAGAGATGTAAAAGATCCATATTTTCCTAAAGAAGCTCAGAAGAAGGACCCAAGCAATCCATCTCACCCCGCTTCTCGTCCAAACTAATGACAGAGTTGAAATCCCCTACTACAATCCAAGGCAAGAATGAGTGACAGCTTCTAACATGCCTAATATGTGCCCAGAGCTTAATCTTTCTAGGGAGATCAATAGGGGAATACACATTAGTAACAAGAATCATCTCTCTAGTTTCCAGAGAAGAGGCCACCATTGAGAGAGCCGAGTGATAAGAGATCCAGTAGAGAGGCATAACTTTCCTAGGATCCCAACAAATGGAAAGACCACCAAAGCTCCCCAAAGCACCAACACACTGACATTGCCCCAGAAACCAAATATTAGGAGCACATCTAAACATGGAATCCACTAAAAGCTTGCTCTCCTGGATACAAAGGATATCTGGAGAATGATCAGCCACTAGCTCATGAATAGATTTTTGTCTGGGGATTCTATTCAACCCCCTCACATTCCATGAGAGAATAATCATTGAGTAGAGTGGGGAAAATGTTCATCCATGGTCTTTACAGACCCAAACTCTACCAGTAAATCTCCTGTAAGTTTATTTTTTTCCTGATCCTGCTTTTGCCCAACTCTTGAGGGAGTGGCAAAAGAGACTTTCGTAAACAGTCTTTACATCAGGCCCAAAGCAAGAGAAGATCTCTTTCCTTTACCAGAGGCAAACACATCCTTAACCAGATTTGCCAGAAGAATATCCTTTTCCTGTGGAGCAGAAGAAACCACAAGGGCACCAGACTCAGAGCCAATAGGGGTCTCTGGCTTCTGCTAAACTACAACATCCTGGGTGCCACTAAGAATAGAACTCCTCTCATCTGAGCCATTAGCCCCACATTGAGCATCTGTAGGAATGCCTTCTTCTATGACCATGTTGTCTAGCACCTCAAATCGATTGAACCCTGAGTCCACTTGCCGATCTAGATGAGGTCACTTATGACCCCTTCCCTTAGCATGGTTGTGAGCAGGGATAAAACCATCCTTATCAGGACCGGTAGTGTTTGTTGGCCTTTGCACCTGACTTGAAGTATTCATCTGAGCTTTCCCTTTACTAGTACTATCAGTCTAAACTTTCCCTTTTCTAGTACTAACAGTTTGACCATTCCCCTTACCATCATTAGCCATCCTTGGGCCTAAGAACCCGCCAGGAGTACCATTTCCTTTAGAGGCTTGAGGGCATTGGCGCTGTAAATGACCATACTCATGACAAATGCGGCATCGAAAGGGAAGGGATTCATATTCTAGCTGCTGAATCCAAGAAGAAGAGCCTAGGCAAATTTCCAAAGAATCTGGAAAAGGATTATTTAAATCAATTTCAACACAAATACGGGCATAAGAAATAACCTTTTTATCCAGTGATTGATGTGCTATAGCACTCGGCTTCCCAAGCAAAGCAGCAATCTATTGAAGGATATCCTCGTGCCAGAACTCCAAAGGAAGCCACGGCAGGCAGACCCAAATAGGAACCCTCGAAGGGAGATCCTTAGCAGAATTGAACCCCGTATGCCAGGGTTTGACGAAAAGTCCCACATGGTCATAAAAATATGGGCCTCCCTCAAAGACCCGGTCCCCGTCTAACATGCAAGAGAAAGCCACCAAAAAGTAGCTATTACCAGCCAGCATAATATCCATATCATCTTCCACTTGCCACGAATGACGAATCTAGGCTTCCAGAGCCGACAGGAAAATCCGGATACCAAGAAACTTGCATATCAATGCATGTTTGGCCAAATAGTCCACATCTTCCATTACTGCCTCCGGAGGGATAACCAGCATAGGCCGATCCTAGCTACGCGGAAGGCAGCCATTAACTTTATTCAACTTTGAGCTCTCTCCAACATAAAATGTCTCCTTCGCCCGTGAACTCACCCCGAGAGAAGATCCACCACTAGCTGAGGCTCCAGCAAGAATGAGACTCTTGGAAACCCCATTCGCAACCATCAAAGCCCAGCAAACAGACTCCCTCACAGTCGTACGACTACTCCCCTGTATGTGTGCTACCAGTACTAAATTGATGCTATCATGCTATTGAAATTATTTATTAAGATCAAAAATTTTCATTAGCATTTAAATTTAGTTGAATATTGGCAAAACAACTTCTTATGCTCATGAGCCAAATTGCAGGTCCACTAGTTAATTATACTATAATTTCACACAATTATGCTATATGGAGATTTTGATCAAGCTTTTCTAAGCATCATATGCAAAGATGGTAGATTATATAAGCCTATAGTACCATATGGAGATGTGTACTTTATTTCTATACGGGTTCAAAGAATGCTCTTACAACTGAGATCCCTTACACACACCTATGTTAACAAAAGTTTTTCCCTACACGAGCAAGGAGAAGAGGCAACACATCATATACATGATGCATTTTTTTCCAAGTAACAAGGTTGTAAAATCTACATATTTAGGCATCTTACATATTGCATTGTTTAATTTGTATGTGAAATTTATACACCAAATGCTTAGGGGCTTGTTATTGAGACAAACAGGGTCATGAAACTCTTGCCTTATAAGTATCCTCCATTATATTTTTGCACTAAAATTTCAAAACTTAGTGATGTGTTTTATAATTCTAATCATTAATCATGAAAGCTTACAATAAGGATTAAATCCATAAAGAGCACATTTTGTATTGCTACTCATTTTCAAAAATCATTTGTGTTTTTAGCACATATGACAATGAAAATAAACTATATTTTAGCGCACATGACAATTAAAATTAAAATAACATGAATTGATGTGCATTTGGAGAAAAATATTTGAATTGGCTCTACAATATTCTTTGGTCTTTGAGCCCTAAGGAAGCCTTCCCCATTCGTGGGAGGCTTTTCTCTCATCATTTTTTTTATCTTCATTTGTGGTTGAAGGGCATTTGATACTGTTAATTTTTTATGGGGGATGCCTCTCTGAGAAATGACACTCGTAAAGAGGCTAGAGCTACGGCTATAGAAGGCAAGGAGGCCAGGTCTTTCCGACAGGTGGTCAAGGGTTTATGTTTGGTTCCAGTCAGAGCCAAGTTTCTTCCGGTGCCAGTTGTAGAAGATGCAACGGAGGAGGGAGGAACCAGAGGAGGAGGTAAGATGCCTACACCCAGTAATATTGTTGTTAAACCTAATGATCATATGGCCATAGTTATAGATACAGAAAAATCTAGACTTAAGGATACGGTTGTCTTCTTAGCTGCTCATGATATCAATAAATTACCTTCTTGTAACTTTCTAAACATTTGGCTGCATAATGTTTGGAGCAAACAGCCAGGGTTTCAATTTTTCGTACTGTAGGATGATTCAAAAGGGATTGTTCTTGGTTTTTTTTTATTAACTCTGCAAGTCAGAAATAAGTTATCAAAAGGTAATCCTGGAATGTAGGGCCTTGTTACTTTCGTGCCCTAGGTTGGATCCCTGATGCAGTCCATGATGAGGTATTGGCATTATCATGCCCTACGTGGATTATGGTCTGCAATGTACCTCCATTTTTGCAGAAAATGGTGCCAAATGCCCTCGAATCCTTTGGAAATGTTATTAAGATGGATGAATATAATATATTAATCCCATATGTGGATGCTAGGGTGCTTATTACCATAAACCCTGGTATTGACGTTCCTCGTTGATATTGATTTTGAATTAGATGATGGGATATTTCACTAAAATATCCCTCTAAGATATTGTTTCCTGATTTTATCACAAAAATTCAAATAGATAATTTGCATGCAATTGTTTTTTATTTGTCCAACACATTGTACAAAAAAGTATAAAATATCCAGTAGAAATAGAGATTTCTGAAATAAGATATGTAAATTGCATTTAAATCTTTAGTAGAACAATAAAGATCCAATCATAGTCACAAAACTTATAGTCAAATTGGATAACCAGAAAAATGAATTTGAAGCACAAAGTGAGATGCCTAAGTGATAACTCCAACAAACAATGGGTTTCCGTCAACTACCTCCAAGCTAGAGCATTTCTGTCCTCAAACGTGCTGAAAGCTAAAGCTTCCCAAAAATTCTCCAAGAGAAAACAAACATAAAACCAAGCATGACCCCAAAATGAAGCCCAAGCTGCCTTTTTATAATCCTCCAATGAAGGTTTCGAAAGACTCTTGAAATTCCTTTATTTTCCTATACATTTTCCCTTTTTAATTTAAAATTGAACTCGGAGGGAAAATAATTATAAAGAGACTTTTATTAATTTTCACTAGGCTCCATTTAGCTCACTTTAATAATTTATTAAATAATTAAACTAAGTTGTCATTTAATTTTGACATAATTTGACAACTTTAAATTTAATTATTTAATTGATTTCTATTGTCCCAAAAGGGGACATTATAGTCCTCACTTCTATGTCCTCCCTTCCCATAGATTACTTTCCCTCAAGCAATCTGCACCTGCACGCTGAAACCAAATGCTTGGATCCCATATTAGCCTCAAGAATGTTGCTCGACCAATTCGCTGCGATACTTTGACATAAAAAACATGTGTAGAATTCTGAAGCCACACATTAAAAACCCACTGAAGTAATGCGCCAAACATGCCAATGCTAGGATCCCAAATTATCATGTTGTCACAACTATCAAATATGAGAAGATAATAGCATCTCAAGGAGGTATCAACACTAAACAACCCTCCAAATATGAATGATCTCCCATGAAAATGGATACACGCATCATAGGCACACAATAAAACATATCAGCCCATCCTGAATTGCTAATGTAAAAATCAAACTGCTCAAAAGTTGAGGTCAACACCAATGGTGTAGAAAGGCTAGTACAACAATAATCAATCTAAAATGCCACTGAATACATAGGTATCATGAGTAAGGAAGTGACTAAAAATCCACCTCCTATGATCAACCCATAACCGTCATCAATCCTCAACCAAGAAATATTAAGCTGCTGAAACATAGGATCCATCCAACTTATATGTAAATCAGAATTTGAACCCATGTGTAAGCTAATCAGAAAGTGGGAAACAATATTAACTCTAGAAATTGATCCACTCCTGCAATCATGTAACCAAAACTCATGACTAGAAACTACACCTAGGTCCCTATTTTGAGGTTTCACACGATTGACCCATTGCAAATGGAAATCCCCTCTTTTTTCTTTGGCAGTAGGAGTAGTGGTCTTTGGTTGTCTTTTGGGAAAAAAAATTTGAAGTCTCTGAGTTCAAGAGTTGGTTTTGGCAAATTTGGCCTGCTGGGAAGTCAAGTATATCTGGAACATGGACGAGACTTGTGCTAAATTTTTTAGGAATATGGAATTGAAACCAAAAGATTTGCGATGAAACAAGTTCAAACCTCTAGAAAATCCTTGTTCCAACTTCAATTTGATCTTAAAAAGCCAAGATAGATTGTGGGAAGTAGCTCTGCTGAAGGGGTACTGAATCCTGAAATTTGGCTAAGTACTGAAATATTTGAAAAACTCCCAAAATCTAGAATTTGCACCTTAACTCCTATGAAGCTAAAACCTATCTCAAACATCCTAAAAATTATTTATCCTCTTGCCCCTAAACTAAAAAATGTTATATTTGTATAAATCCTCTTGCCCCTGAAATAAAAAATGGCTAAGTCCAAATTCAATTTTTGGCGATTTGATTTGGCCTTTTCAGCGATTTAATCTTGCGAAAGCTCTCATTTTTGGCGACAACTATTGTTCTTTCTCCAATTTCGGCATCAAATTTATCACACCTTCCAATTTTCGGCATCAAGACCTTAGCACTCTCTCTGATTTTAGGCCAGCAGGCTCATACAAGTTTTAATTTTCAGCAAGCCCATCCATGAAAGATTTGGTTTTTATGGCGTGGTAGTTCATACAAGTTGGCAATCCTGGCATGGTGATTATGTCATTCTTCGACATGATTTTGGGAGTTGGAATTTCAACTTGCAAGATTAGAATCAAAATTGGGCTATAATTTGAAATCAATCTTGGATGGGTGTTTGGAAATTTGCCTAAGTCTTAACTTTCTTGCGTGGTGGTTCATGCAAATTTTCTCATTTGTGGCAAGCTATTCCTTTGAAGTTTTATTTTTTACTGAGCTCACCTTTAAACTTTTTTGAAATCATGACCACCTCACCTTTAACTTCTGGCAGGCCACTTGTGCAAGATTTCTATTTGGAAATGGTGATTGTGTTAAATTTCAACATGGCTTGAGTGGTGAAAATTTTGGAAAATTAGATTTTGGCTAAGGCAGTTTAATTATTATAATCTTACAAGGGAATTTTAGAAATAAAATTTAAAATTGAAATTATATTTGAAATTTGGACAAAGAGCTTGGTGCAAAATCAAATCTTGGCATGTTGGTTCTTACAAGTTTTCATTTCTGGCAGGCCACCTCTTACAAGTTTTCTAATTTCTAGCAGGCCACCTCTTACAAATTTCTAATTTATGGTGAGGTGATCAAGATACAAGTTTTAATCTTGGCAAGGCAACTACTACATCAAACTTGATTCTTAGCATGGTGGTTCTAACAGGACCTATTCTTGGCAACCCAACGTTGATATCATTTTATTTTTCCAACTTGCTAATTATAACTTGTTCTCACTCCTTGAAGGATTTCAATTTTTGTGCCAAATTTGGACCCACAAGCTAGATGTTTCCTTAAGCCTCTTTCTTTTGATAAAATCGATGCAAATTATAATCCTCTTGTGTTAATTTTTGAAATTAATTATGGGGCCGTGATTGGTAATTTTAATTTCAAATTTTTGGGCCCCATGCTTGGTAAAATTCAATGCTATTTTAGAGCTTGCATGTTTGTTAAACTCGAGGAAATTTTAAACCCCCCATGCTTGGATAATTTCTAAATTAGTTGTGGGCCTACGTGCTTGGAATTTTAATTTTATTTCCAAATCAGCCCATATGTTTAGCAGGCTGGGATCTTGTGGTGTACTTTATTCCAAGGGTTCTAATTTAATTTAATTGTTTAAACCCTCCATGCAAGTCGTACCTACTTGGGAAATTGAATGGGTATTTAAGGGGGCAATTGGACTTCATTTTAAAACACAAAAAAGTGAATTTCCCATTTTATTTTTGCAGGTCCAAATTTTTCCAGATCTCGGCAATTTTATGTGGCGAAGTGGACTCCATTCAACATCGAATTCCATGCCTAGGGTCTAAAGTGACATTTCCATCTTTGGAGAATTGATTTTAGCATCACTTCTAGCCCCTTTCATTGCATTTTTTACCCTGGTGTGCAAATTTTATCAGTGGTTAGTGATGACGAATTGATTTTGGCATCAATATGCAACTCCAAAACCAAGCGAACAACACTTAGGGCGTCAGGTTTTCAAAATTTAACATGTAGATCTGATTATTGGAATGGAAAATTTTATCAACTAGATGGTCATGTTTGGTGGTTAATAAAAATATTTTGATTTTGGGAAGGGAGAAGCAACAACTTCAAACCCTCATTTCATGAAGTTGTTGTGCTAAGCTATCCAAATTTGAATGCATAAGTCTCAAATCAAAATTTAGGGGTTAGCGAATTCATCATCTTGGAGATCAATTGAGAACAATTCCATGCCCTAGCAACATTTCCAAATCATCTTAGGACTGGAAGCAGTCATCCATTTCAACTTGGGAGGTATGGATTTTGGGTTTTTCCATGATAACGATGACATTTTGCATAATCTAGCAATCTACATGTGCATGATCATCTTCATTTTGGGTGCTTAGTGTTATCATTGTGATATTTCTTATGTTAAGGGAATAATTGCGAAGGAATTAAGGTCAATACCTTGTTGGATCTTCATACTTGGATACCACTTCCACATCCTAAGTGGACTGATTTGAGGAAGAAGGTATCGAGTTCTCTTTACTTTTGTTTTTGAATCTCTTGCAAGAAAATGTATAAAGGGTGCAAACTTGGGCACCTTGTAATGGTTTGGATTTGAGATTCGTACTCGGATTTGGTTTTGGTTTGAGGAGGGTCCTCCATTGATCAAATTTCATCAATGTAGTGGTGAACTTCCCTTATCTCTTGTTTCTTTCCTAGCATTATCTTGAAACTCTAATGATAAATCAAACTAAGCAACACACACTAGTTCAACTAAAGTTAACAATCAAATGCAAATCCTAAGTTCACTAGTTGGCAAGGGTTAAAATGAACATCAAATTAACATCAAGTGTAATTCAATGGTAATCAATGAACAACTCATGGCAAATTATAATTGGGTAATAAAGGGAAATCAATGACAATCTAAGTTGGAATCAATATAAAGGTTTAGGTGATTAGGTTAATTGAACTCAACAACATGACAATCTTAACTTGTTAGAAACATAAAAGAAAATGAAAAGGATAAGGAAAGAATCCAAGAGAGTATGCAATAGAAGAGTTTTACCAAATGTAAAAAGAGAGATTTATTCAATAGATCAACCATAAATTCACTAAAATGCTCCAAGAACTAAGACAAGAACTCGAGGATTTGAAAGGGGAAAAAGAAAGAAAAAACCCCTTGTGAATAATATGAATATGGCTCAAAGCCTAAAGAATGAGAGAAATAAGCTCATTACAATATTTCAAGAATGAGAATGAGAGGAGAGAAGAAATCCAACTTAGAACCCCTATGAGAACCCTAGTACCCTAAGAAGTGTGTGAGGACCATCTCTTAAGTAGAGATGAGTGGAGGAGCTTGCATGTAACTCCCATACTCTATGTGTGCCACATTCATATTTGGTTTGTGCCATGTGTAGGAATCCTCTTAAGGAGGAATATCTAATTTCATTATTAAAGGAATTACAAATATGAGACAAGACCTTGGTTTATAAAATACCAAGGAAAGATTATAATTCTAACATCCCCCTTTAATCTTTATTTGGGGAGATGAGATCAATAGGTATCGCACCCAAATATTTACAATGACTTTGAGATCTCTCTTTTGAGAGAGTCTTCATAAGGATGTTTGTAGCTTGATCATCATGAATTTCTTCAACTTGTAGTGTGGAGCTTGAATGGTGCATAAGTATTTTTGCTAAGTGAATAGCACTTTGATAAACCAAAGGTGTAGTTGCTTGTTGAGGGGGCCCCAAATCTTCAAATGACCATCGAGATTCTTGAGATGCATTTGTACATCCTGAATATTCATTTCCAATAGAAAATAGGGACAACGAGTGATCATATGCACGTTGCCAAGGAATACAACCTAAGCCTGTAAAAAGGCAATAACCACTAGTACAACTCTCATCATTGGGATATCCTAGTTGAATAAGTAACACTTTGGAAAGCAAAATCATATTGCAAATCCTAAAAAATATAATAGGAATGCAATCTTTAGTTGCATAAAAAAATCTGTAACATTTTGTAAAGAACAATCAAATTGAGAATCATAAAATAAGTCAGTCACATAATCTGTGATGCAATCATCAGTTTCAGAAAACAAATTTTTAATGTATCCATAATTATATGAAAAATTAAGAGGAGAGTTATTATAAGCATCATCGTTATTATCATTAACCTCCACAAAAATCATAGGGTTAGTACCATCATCATGAATTTCATCTTGAGTAATGCACATATATTTAATAGGATAAGCAAAGTAAGGCAAAGTAACATTAAGAAAGTTAGAGATAATTGCCTCTTCTTGTTCAAAAATATCATCAGAGTGAGAATTAGACATAATTAAAGGTGACATAATTAAATGATAAGATTAAACCCAAAGAAGTGAAATACATTTAAGATATTATGCTAAGGAGCACAAAAAATAAATTTAACGTTAATAATAAACAGTTTAATTGGACAAATTTTTAACTATTAAAAACATTTAAATTTTTTATTTAAATGATGAAACAAATTTGAATTGCGATTAAATACAGAATTAGCAATTGAATAATGTTTAGAATGATAAAATAAATAATGGATTTAACCAAAATGAAAATATACTAAACTAAACTTTGTTTAATAGATTAAACTTTTATGAGAAGCAAAATTTAAAAAAAATGGTTAAAAGATTTAAAAAACATTAAATTTAAACAAATTTGAATAAATCTGGCTACCAATAGGACAAGAAACTAATCATAACCCTGTAAAAAGAATCAAACATAAGTAATGATAATAGATGTTATGACGACCAAGCAAGCAAATTTGAATAAGAAAACCGATATAAGCAAAATGAGTGAACAAAACGTAAACAAAACTGATAGATACTAAACTAAACAAAAAAATGAGAGCTTGTAGAGATATGATGGACTGATAACAAGCAGAAATTGTCCTGAACAAGCAGGCTGCGCTGACCAATGATTAGGAGAAAATGCTAAACGAGGTGCATTGACCAATGAGATGTGATTAGTAAGGGTGAGGTAGCGCAGATAAAGGATCAAACGCGCAGGAGGAGAGGCTGGAAAGAAAACAAAGTTGCGCAATGTGTTACGCAGGAGACCAGGCAAGGTAAAAATAATGTTGCGCAATGTGATGAATAAATAGCCAAGTAATTAATGGGTTGCGCTAATAAGAGGCTGAGCAAAGAGGTGAAAAGGTGCGTGAGGTTGGAAGTAATATATATATATATATATATATATATATAATATATATATATATAATATATATATATATAGTAGTTATGGTTCTTGTTTATATAAGAGATTGAAGTGTTTGAAGTCTGCTACACTGGAAAAGTGAATGAAGTCTCCTGTGAGCTAAGGAAAGAATACTATGCTGCTCAACAAGGAAGCTGTGCTATGGATTATACAGGTTGCACTAAAAAGACAACATATATGCTATGTTGTGCTGTCAAAAGGTATATGATGTGCTAATGAATGGTTAGTTGCAATGAAAACTGTGATGTGCTATGTTATGGAAAAATGAAACTATGCAAGATGCTAAGCTGCTACAAAATGCAGCTACAGAAAGCAAAGAAAGGGTAAAAAAAAAGAAGGCTAGGAGGGGGGGTTGAGGAGAAACAAAGACAAATAAACTGATATAGATATAAAACCTATAGAGAGAAGTTAGATTTAGAGATATATAACAGAAAAGATGAATATATAGAAATCTGCAGATAATAACAGAAGAGAAATGTTGATATATAATCCTGCAGGGATGAAAGAGAGATGAATAAACCAATAACAAGGATATGAAAATACATGTTAGAATCATATATAAATATTGATTTAAAGATGAAAGAGAGAATATGCAAACTAAAAATCCTTTGATGTTTCCCGACAGAGGGTGAGTTAGAGCTTTAAAAACTTGAAATAGATATGAATAGACTAGAAAAACAATAAAACTGGATTTGGTGAAAAATCAGGAAAACCCAAAATAAATTTCAAAAAATTTGCAACAAAAGTTAGATCGAGAAAAATCTGATTTCTTCTCCTCAACGGAGATATCTTTCAACTATACCTGCATGCACACTCAAAACAAGGATTAAACCAGCTCTGATACCATGTTAGAAACATAAAAGAAAATGCAAAGGATAAGGAAAGAATCCAAGAGAGTATGCAATGGAAGAGTTTTACCAAATGTAAAGAGAGATATTTCTTAAATAGATCAACCACAAGTTCACCAAAATGCTCCAAGAACCAAGACAAGAACTCAAGGATTTGAAAGGGGAAAAAGCAAGAATCAAAGCCTAAAGAATGAGAGCAATAAGCTCATTACAATATTGTAAGAATGAGAATGAGAGAAGAGAGAAGAAATCCAACTTAGAACCTCTATGAGAACCCTAGAACCCTAAGAAGTGTGTGAGAACCATCTCTTAAGTAGAGATGAGTGGATGTGTTTTCATGTAACTCCCATACTCTATGTGTGCCACATTCACATTTGGTGTGTGCCATGTGTAGGAATCCTCTTAAGGAGGAATATCTAATTTCCTTATTAAAGGAATTACAAATATGAGACAAGACCTTGGTTTATAAAATACCAAGGAAAGATTATAATTCTAACATAACTCAATTGACTTAATCAAATTTTCAAGTTTTAATGACAATATTTTATCGAAAGAAATGAAGTAAGACATGTTTTTATTTGCTCTTGCAGGCTGGCAAGGAGAGGGCGCCAAGTTCAATATTGAGGAATTAACGAAAGGAAGGAAGGGAAACAAAAGGATGCATGTATATGAAGGAGAAAGGGATAAACCAAGGTTCGTCGTTGGGACAACTAAGAAGATCTCAAGTGAACGCTTCAAGCTCAATTTCAAAGATCTCAAGTGGGAAGGAAGTTCACACCAAGTTATCAAGAGATCAAGTTCAAGAGTGATGCAAGTTTAGTCAAGTTTGAATCATCAAAATGAGAAAATTTCCAAAAATGAAAGCAGTGAAGAGTTGAGAAGATGAGGTGGCAATTGGATGTCTTCCCCAATCATAAAATTTAAATTTCAAGCACAAGCAATCACAACGCGCCAAGTATCCTATTTTCTCATTGGTTGAGAAATCAATGTAATTTTCTTATTGGCCCATGATTTGGTGCCCTCATGTAATTGGTTGAAAATTTTGCAACTCTAATTAGGGTTTTTAGGGATGAATCTTGGCCCTTGATTTCAAATGAATCTTGGCCGTTCATTGTAATTGGATATCTATAAAAGGCCAAGGCCTTCTCATTTGTAAGGAGGTTGTTAGATTGAGAGATTAGAGTAGGAGAGAAGATATATTAGAGTAGGTTATCCAACGGAGATAATTGATCAAATTATTGTTTGATTCTATTGAAGTAATGTATAATTCATTGTTGGCTCATAATGGTGAATTACTTAATATTGCTTTGAAGTATTCCATGGTTTCTTCAATCTTTTACTTGGAGTAGATTTCATTTCATGTTGTTTGAAAGCAATTATAGATTTTTTCTTGTTTGACTTGAATATAAACTAGGCCACTAGCCCTCTTGCTGATTGTAAGGGTGCCTTGTGTAGTAAGCTAGTGATTGATCTTAACTTCAATTGATATTCAATCTTTAGTTT
Source organism: Thuja plicata (assembly GCA_018584345.1). NCBI lineage: Eukaryota > Viridiplantae > Streptophyta > Pinopsida > Cupressales > Cupressaceae > Thuja > Thuja plicata. The sequence continues at coordinate 233,986 of MU223324.1, forward strand.
GCATCCATTGATGGGATTGGAGAGGAGAAATTGATTTTAAAACTATTCGAGTAGTCCTTAGAAGCTTAAACTAGGAGAAGTTGAGGTTGTTGATAAGATTTCACTTGGTAGAGTCCAAGTCATCCATGACTCCTTGCATTCCTAGTTAGAACTAGAAGTAGAAGTTGAGTTGAAGTTGAAGTTGAAGTTGAAGATTTGAAAGAGAAACTATATTTTCATTGCACATTGTGAAGCCAAATATTTCAAAGAGCAAGTAAGTTGATATCTATTGAGTGAATAGCATAAGTTCCCTTAATAATTACCAACAAATTACATTATTTCACTGAGCGAGTATCCACAATTGAAGGGAACCTTGAAGTCATTTTATGATCTTACATTGCAACCTTAGCATGAGAGATGACCTTGTATCAAGAGAGGATTGAATGTTTGGTGTTTCATCCTAAAATATTGAGTGTTTGATTCTGCATGTTGTAGTGGAACAAAACTCACATCAATAGAAATTGGCACTAGAAGGAGGGTAGAATTGAATTTAATCCTTGGAACAACTCAGAAATTAAGAAACATTGTTTGTACCCTTCATTGTCTTGTTAACAACAATTGGCGCTAGAAAGAGGGCCCGAACAAAGTTCATTCATTAAATTGTCAACAAGATTGAGATTTCAGGTTATATTTGAGCTAGAAGATCTCTTCAAAAGTGAAAAATTCAAAAAAAGTGAAAAACAAAAAATCCAAAAGGAAAGGTTTCTCAATGGACAGGTAGGTGGATACTCTTCCCATTTGGTTTGATTTGAACAAACAACTACACCTACTTGGATTATCTCAGCTTGTGGCATAAGGGAAGTGTAGGATACATGGTATCACAGATCATGAGGAGATGCATTGTTTGATTTTCCTTTTTAGGGTGGATTTGGCATTAAGAGGAAGAATATTTTTCAAAGGTGTATGAGCCTATAGTACTTCTTAGTTTAGAGTCGAAGTTCCTTGAGTTCAAAGAGGATATCAATAGGAAACCAATAAGTGGATATGGAGGAAATACTTGGTGCAGCGTGCATAGCCTCTCACATTCAGAATCTACTTTCCCATTATGTCAAGACACCATGGACTTAATCAAGTTTCAAATGGGTTGGTATGAGGAAGAATTGGCTGAGGGTGGCAAGGATTTCTTTCAGCTTTCAAGCTAGATACCAAGGAATGAAGATGATACATATGGATCAAGTTGGGAACCAAAGGATGGAGAGGAATACAAGTTGCATCAGGAAAGCATGGTTGAGCTTAATGATCAAGATAAAAAAGTGGAGTATCAACGTTCATATATTACATCACAAGAGAAATAAGTTGATAAGAAAATAAGAGAGGCAATAGAATTCATCCCAGAAAGAGAAAGGTTAGAAGGAAAAGATCAACATGTGAAAGCACTTAAAGAAGTGAAAATGGACTATCACAAGGTGGAAGAAGAGGAAATATTTAGTGAGTTTTCATGAATAATAGAAGAGGTGGTCCTTGAGGTTAGGCTGCAATAATTTTCAAATATCCTTGAAGAGGAAGATAGTCAAGTGAATGAGTTGAACAAGGAAATACAATATATCAAAGATGAATCCAAGTATGAGGAAAAATTTGATAGAACATTCAAGGACATCATTACCACCATATTCTTTGGGGGGGTGCTTAAGGATCTCATGGAAGAAATACGAAAGGAATCATTACCAAAGGTGTTCCATGGTAATAAAGTTTTTGCAAGTGGCAAGATTTACCATCAACTTCAACCTCCATAGATATTTCCATGTGGGATGTCAAGTGATGATGAACTCATAAATATGTTGGATACCATGTTTAACAAGATTCCACATGAAGAATTGCAAGATGTTCCTAAAGAAAAATCTACATGCAACTCCTTGGGAGAACAAGATGAAGAATACTTTGGGTTGATGCTACAATTGGACATTGCATTTGAGCAACTTGAAGAGATATTTGAAAGGAGATATTATCACACAATCTTTAATCTTTGAGGATGCACTTAGAAATTCTCACAAGGATGTGTTCTTCATACGGTATAAAGACAAGCCACCTACAAAAAAATTCCAAGGCCTTGATTTCATGACTAATCGTGCCTTAATCACTCACGCATTTGATGTTGATGCTGGTGGGATGGTCCACCACCAATTTCGACCTCCTGAGGCTGTGGAGAATATGCAGGTTCCATTTAAATACGAAGCATGCTAGGTTGCTTCTTTCCCTACTCTTAATGTTCAAAGTTATGAAAGTTTTTATTTTGATTATGGAAATCTTGGAAAGAAAACTTGTTTATGGATTGATCATGAACCCAATGAATTGCATCAATAGTTGATCTTGCATGATAATTTTCTTGACTTTGAGGTTGAGGTGACTAATTTTTTTTTGGAGTACAAGGATAAGCTTGCGATATTGAGAACTATCACCCAAGCCTTGTTTCTCTTGAACATCCTCGAAAACCATGTAGATCAAGTGTATATATCAGTCTAGTCGATGTCATCCCTTTACAGTCTTGTACATAGTTAGAGTAGGTTTGTCTTGGATCATTTGGTTCAAGAGGGTTAAAGTAGGTTTCCTTTTCTGTCTGTCAATTTAGTTTCCTTAGGGAGCCAAGATTATAATTTTTCTTGAGTCAGTTGACTTGAATTTTGTTTGAGGGGCTCAGTTGGTTGTTTTGCCTTAGTGAGTGATTTTTTTAGGTTTGCCTTGAGTCATTCGACTCAAGTAGTCTTCTTTAGTCTAGGTTCTTGCTTTGAGGGATCTAAATTTGTGAGAAAGGTGATGATCATACAACACACTTTGGTGTTCTCCCAGTAGTTTTGTTCAACTTATTTCTTGGATATTTGTTTGTGGGGTTCCCTTGAATTGGAGATTCGATTCCTAATAGTTTAATCCCGTGAAAAGGATTTTTCCTAAATTTGGATTTGGGTCATGATTTTGTTTTGAGTATCTGAGTCTTTGAATTACTACATTTTACTCACACTTAATTGCTCCAAGTTCTTTGGTAGTTTCAAAGAGAAGTTGGATTTAGTGAAAATCATATACCTGCTCCAATGCCACTATGGTCTTCCAAACCCTCTATGGGCTTCATTTCCTGCAAGCCAAACAAAAGATGGAAAAGTGAAAAGAAAAGAAATATGAAAAGAGAAAAAATGCAAAACTGAAAATAAAAAGATGAAAATGAGAAAAGAAAAGCAAAAAATTGGCCCAGGGTGTGCAGGCATCTCTACAGTTTCTATAAAAGAAAATACTAAAGGTAGAACCATGCTTGTGGTGGGCCACATTTATAATCTCATTAGGGCTATGTACGCCTGAATGGAAGTGAGACTCTATCTAGGATGCTTTTGGGGTACGGATATTAAGATAGCTAAGTTCAATGGATCTAAAAAGCTTTCTAGATTCTTGTTGAGTGGGGAATGAATGCACTTGCATGCATGTGGGTAATCGAGGATAAAGGCTCTTAGCTCAATTCATGGTTTCCTCCATTTTGAGTGCATCTCCTAGTTGTTGGATAGGTGAAAGTGGAGTTGATAAAAGGTTCTTGGTTCCAAATGAGTTTTATCCTTGAAATGTTCAAGAATATTTGTTTGGGTTGATGCTAGAGGTTGTGAGGTTTTCACACCATCGCCCCATTGTAAATGGGGGTCCCCTCTTTTTTCTTTTGTAGTAGGAGTAGTGGTCTTAGGTTGTCTTTTGGGGAACATTTTTTGAAGTATCTGAGTTCGAGAGTTGGTTTTGAAAATTTTGGCCTACTGGGAAGTCAAGTCTATTGGAACATGGGTGAGAGTTGTGCTAAATTTTTTAGGAATATGGAATTGAAACCAAAGGATTTGCAATGAAACAAGTTCAAACCATAAGAAAATCCTTGTTCCAGCTTCAATTTGATCATAGAAAGCCAAGATAGATTGTGGGAGGTAGCTCTGCTGAAGGTGTGTTGAATCCTGAAATTTGGCTAAGTACTTAAATATTTGAAAAACTCCAAAAATCTAGAATCTACACCTTAACTCTTATGAAGTTGAAACCTATCTCAAACAATCTGGAAAGTATTTATACAAATATAACTTAAAGTTTAAGTGACATTGACATTTATTACATTCTTATACTCAATGTCAGTTATACTTAAATGTTATATTTGTTTAAATCCTCTTACCCTTGAACTAAAAACTAGCTAAGACCAAATTCAATTTTCGGCGATTTAATCTTGCACAAGCTCTCATTTTCAGCAATCCAACTATTGTGCTTTCTCCAAGTTTGGCATCAAAGTTATCACACCTAATTTTCGGCATCAAGACCTTAGCACTCTCTCTAATTTTTGGCCAGAAGCCTCATATGAGTTTTAATTTTCAGCAAGCCCATCCATGCAAGATTTTGATTTTACGGCTTGATAGTTCATACAAGTTGGCAATCCTGCCATGGTGATTATGTCATTTTTTTAAAATGATGGCTATGACATGATTTTGGGAGTTGGAATTTTAACTTGCAAGATTGGAATCAAAATTGGGCTTTAATTTGAAATCAATCTTTTATGGGCGTTTGGAAATTAATTTCAAAAATTTTCCTAAGTCTTGAATTTCTTGCGTGGTGGTTCATGCAAATTTTATCATTTCTCGCAATCTAGTCCTTACAAGTTTTATTTTTTAGGGAGCTCACCCTTACACTTTTTGACATCATGACCACCTTACTGTTAATTTATGGTAGGCCACTTGGTGCAAGATTTCTATTTGGAAATGGTGATTGTGTTAAATTTTAACATGGCTTGAGTGGTGAAAATTTAAAAAAAAAAATATTTTGACTAGGGCAATTTAATTATTTTAATCTTACAAGGGAAATTTGGAAATAAAATTGAAAATCAGAATTGTAATTTAAATTTGGACAAAGAGTTTTGTGTGAAATAAAATCTTAGCATGGTGGTTCTTACAAGTCTTCATTTCTAACAGGCTACCTCTTACAAGTTTTAATTTTTGGCAGACCACCTCTTACAAGTTTTCATTTCTGGCAGGCCACATCTTACAAGTTTTCTAATTTTGGACAGGACACTTCTTACAAATTTTTATTTCTGGTAGGCCAACTCTTACAAATTTTAATTTTTGGTAGGCCACCTCTTACAAGTTCTAATTTCTGGTAGGCCACCTCTTATAAATTTCTAATTTTCGGTGAGGTAATTGATACAAGTTTTAATCTTGGCAAGGCAACTACTACATCAAACTTGATTCTTGGCATGGTGGTTCTGACATGACCTATTCTTGGCAACCCAACCTTGGCATCATTTTATTTTTCCAACTTTTATAACTTGTTCTCTCTCCTTGAAGGATTTCAATTTTTGTGCCAAATTTGGACTGACAAGCTAGATATTTCCTTAAGGCTCTTTCCTTTGATAAAATTGATGCAAATTATAAGCCTCTTATGTTTCTTTTTGAAATTAATTATGGGGCCATGAGTGGTAATTTCAATTTTAATTTTTTGGGCCCCATGCTTAGTAAAATTCAATACTATTTTAGATCTTGCATGTTTGTTAAACTTGAGGCAATTTTAAACCCCCGATGCTTGGAAAATTTCAAAATTAATTATGGGCCTACATGCTTTCAGTTTTAATTTTATTTCCAAGTCTTCCCATATGTTTAGCTGGCTGAGATTTGTGGTTTAATTTAATTAAATTGTTTAAACCCTCCATGCAAGTAGTCCCTCCTTGGGCAATTGAAAGAGTATTTAAGGGGGAATTTGGACTTCATTTTCAAACACAAACAAAGCAAATTTATTTTCTTTTTTTAGGTCTGAATTTCTCCAAATATGGGTGATTTTATGTGGCAAAGTGGACTCCATTTAGTAGTGAATTCCATGCATAGGGTCTGAAGTGACATTTCCAGCTTTGGCGAATTGATTTTGGCATCACTTCCAACCCCTTTCACTTTGATTTTTACCCTAGTATGCACATTTTATCAATAGTGGGTGATGGAAAATTAATTTTGGCAACAACCAGTAATCCCAAGACCAAGCGAACAACACCTAGAGCATTAGGTTTTCATCATTTAACATGAAGATATGATTATTGGAATGGAAAATTTTATCAACTAGATGGACATGTTTGGTGGTTAATAAAAAAATTCTGATTTTGGGAAGGGAGAAGCAACACCTTCAAGCCCTCATTTCATGAAGATGTTGTGTTAAGGTATCCAAATTTGAATGCATAAGTCACATATAATAATTCAAGGGCTAGTGAATTCATCATCTCAAAGATCAGTAAAGAACAATTTCATGCCCTAGCAACATTGAAAAATAATCTTAGGACTGGAAGAAATCATCCATTTCAACTTGGGAGGTATGGAGTGGAGGTTTTTCTTTGATAACTGCATAATCTAGTAATCTAACCTGTGCGTGATCATCTTCATTTTGGGTGCTTTATGTCATCTTTTATGCTTTGTGTTTTCATTGTAATGTCTCTTATGTTAAGGGCATAATTGGGAAGGACATTAGGTCAAGACCTTTTTGGATCTTCATACTTGGATACCACTTCCACATCCTAAGTGGACTTATTTGACCAAGAAGGAAACAAATTGTCTTTACTTTCATTTTTCAATATCTTGCAAAAAAAGGTATAAAGGGTGCAAATTTGGGCAGCTTGTAATGGTTGGGATTTGAGATTTGGAAATGGATTTGGTTTTGGTTTGAGGAGGGTCCTCCAATGATCGAAGTTCATCAATGAAGTGGTGAACTTCCCTTGTCTCTTGTTTCTTTCCTAGCATTAACTTGCGTGTTACTTGCAACTTTAATGATAAATCAAACTAAGTAACACACACTAGTTCAACGAAAGTTAACAATAAAATGAAAATCCTAAGCTCACTAGTTGGAAAAGGGTCAAAATGAGCATCAAAATGACATCAAGTGTAATTCAATGGTAATCAATGAATAATTCATGGCAAATTCTAAATTGGTATAAAAGGGAAATCAATGACAATCTAAGTTGGAATCAATCTAAAGGTTTAAGTGATCAAGTTAATTGAACTCAACAACATGACAATCTTAAGTCAATTGAATTAATCAAATTTTCAAGTTTTAATGGTAATATTTTATCGAATCTAATGAACTAAGACATGTGTTTTTTTGCTCTTGCAGGTTGGTAAGGAGAGGGTGCCAAGTTCAAGATTGAGGATTTCATGAAAGGAAGGAAGGGAAACCAAATGATGCAAGGATATGAAGGAGAAAGGGATGAATCAAGATTCATCATTGGGAGAACTTAGAATATCTCAAGTGAGCGCTTCAAGCTCAAGTTCAAAGATCTCAAGTGGGAAGGAAGTTCACACCAAGTTATCAAGAGATCAAGTTCAAGAGAGATGCAAGTTTGAATCATGGCAATGAGAAATTTTCCAAGAATGAAAGCACTGAAGAGTTGAGAAGATGAGGTGGAAATTGGATGTCTTCCCCAATCAAAAAATTCAAATTTCAAGCACAAGTAATCACAATGCTCCAAGTTTCCTATTTTATCATTGGTTGAGAAATCATTTTAATTTATTATTGGCCCATGATTTGATGTCCTCATGTGGGGTATGTGCAGGATCATGGTATGCCAAAAAGTGGTGATGTGAAAATAAGTCCTGATTGGTAGACTGGTTGAAAAACAACTATAACTTTCAAATGGTATAATATTTTTTTAAATATCAAACATATGTCACATTCTATGCTTCACCTACCACAATAAAAAAAAGGAAAAAAAACCAATTTGATGAAGTTTAGACTAAGTTAACGTGGTCAGACACGAGAGCTTTTATATTTTGGAAAAAATTTAGAAGAAAAATATAATTAATTATTTACCTGGAAAAAAATTACACAAAAATATGCGTCACATCCGAACATGAGTCTGCTGCTTATATAGAATATTGTAAAAAAATATTATCATTTGATTGTGTTTAAGGTGGTCAGACATACACTACTTCTTATCTTTTTAGTCCTGGTTGATATACTGATTGAAAAATAACTATAACTTTCAAATGGTATAACATTTTTGAAATAAAAAAATTTGAGTCACATTCTATGATTTACCTAATATAGTAAAAAAATTAAAAGTTTTCAATTTGATGAAGTTTAGTTAAGGTGGTCAGACATGAGATTTTCTATACTCTAGAAAAGTTGTAGTAGAAAAATCATAATTAATTATTTACATGGGAAAAAATTATAAAAAAATGTGTCACATCCGGACATGAGTCTAATACTTATATCTATAATCTTGTAAAAAAATATTATCATTTGATGATGTTTAATGTGGTCAGACATCCACCTACTTCTTATCTTTTTCCTGAAATTTTCATACTACCGCAATGAAATTTGAAATTTTAACCATGGGTATGTGCAAGATCATGAGGGGCCAAAAAGTGGCAATGTGAAAAAAATCCACTTTTCACTTGTCCAAAAGCACATGAAAGTACTTGTTGACTTTTTAGTAGGCCTAGGTGTTAGTACACCTGGGAAAACCTGACACCAAAGCACAAGCCTAATCGAGTACCCAAAACCTGTGGCATAAATCAAAACCCGCGAGCCATTTTTCTCATTTCTGCATATCCGACATTAGTAATAATATATTGTTGCCCGTGGCTGCATTCAAAATTTTCATTGTGAAAATGTTAAAACCCTAAATTTAATTATGTTTTTTCATTACTAATTCTTTAGATAATAAAAAGATATATTTTTAGTCTTGTTTTCATTGTACAATGTGTCTCAATAAAATTAATTAAATTAAACATTCTCTAAAAAATTGCCCAGGACTCAATATTGCCTATAATTAGGATGAAACATTATTTTTTTTAGGACTTGACAAGAAAACAGCAGCACCGCCAAGCAGGGCACTTGGAACCCTTTTGTTTTTGCCAAAGCTTTCAGAATTAGCTTCTTCATTCTTTCATTTTTTTTCCAATACGAATTTGCCATTGTAGAGTGGTGTGTTTTGAGGATTACAGGCAAAACAATTGTTGGTAGCCATGACTGCCAGTTTGAATCCATGGGCAGAAGAATTTTTTCCTCCTCCACAATACCCTCTAATTTGGTTTTCAATTTCAAATTTCACTAATTATAGGTCTTATAATTTCAAATTGCTTGCTAAAATTTTAATTTTTCTAAAAGCTTTGCATAAACGAATATGGTTTCGATGGAAGAGACACAACCCTTATCTCAAGACCTGCAATTGTTAATTATATATCTCCAATAATTTCTCTGTTGGGAAGCATCCATCCATCCATCCTGTTATAACAAGGTGTGAATACATGATAATGGTTTTGTATAGTGTATGGGGTAAGCATATGGCATGGCGAAAGAACGCGGGGAATGAGGTGCAAATTCTTGCATTTTTAGCCATTGTCGTAGAGCCTGATGCTGCTTTCTTGTGCGTGGAGGCATGTCCCTGCGACAATTAAAGACTGTGATGCAGTAAGTTTAGACTTGTGTAGTAACAATAGATGCGTGTGGAACAAGCACAGATAGAAGATCACATGTCCTTAAACCCTACATAAACACCATTCTTAATGCAAAAGGTTTACCCTTCCTTAAAATTTATCCTTTGTATTGGGAAGATAATGTTCATTGCTCATCTATCACAGACTTCATTTATTGTATACTAAATGCAATTATATTTCATACGACATGAGCGGATTTTGTCTGCGTGAACAAATTTAGAAACATAATGAAAGAATGTATTCTCCTTCGCCATCTTTTCGGTTCGTGCTGCATTTAATAAAAATTGCCGCTGTAAACAATGTGGAGCGCGCGACATTCCTCTCTCGACAACAAGAGATGAAGCAGTGTTTATTACTTTATTACTTCAAGAGAGTTTTAACGCCGAGCTGTCAGAACATATAATGGTCGTCCTTGCAGTCATACCGATGCAAGAGGAATGATTTTTGGCTGTTTCTCCTAAGTCTTTTATTGCCGCGGGAAAAAGGCTTGAATAAATAGTACAATATCTAAGTGTGAGATTTTAGCATAAATTATGTGGTTCAGAACATATAAAAAAAATGTAAGAATACTAGCAATTGAATTTTGGTGTGTATTGGTTATGTTGAAGGTACTTGTATAAAATGTTTAATATACCAGTGGATCAAATCAGATATCCAATAATATCAGATATCTGATAATATTGGATATCCGATATTATCGAATGTCCGATATCTCCCGCCCAAATTTGGATTCAAGCTTTTCATTTTCATCCTATTTTGAATGTTTATTTTATTTTATGTATTACTATTTTATTTAAAAAATATTAATAGTATATTAATATAATATTTATATTAATATTCTCTCTCTCTTTCTCTCTCTAGATTTCCTACATAGAGAGAGAGGAGTAGGAGAGAGAGAGAGAGACCCTTTAGGAAACACTTGAGCATTCAAATGGGTTAAAAGCGGTCATGGGGTCTTCCTAGGGGTCCTAATACGCCTTATCACATATTAGGACCTCTAGGAAGACCCCATGACCCCTTTTGACACATTTCAACACTCACGTGTGTCCCAAGGGGTCTTAAGTTATGGCTAGATAAACCTAAGAAAATCACTAAGGATGTCCTTCATGTTATTACTGCTTATCCAATAATCGACAAGCCTAAGGCACATAAGCATCCCTCTAAACCAGAAGTTGAAAATCTCACAAAAGCTATGTGGGATAACAGAGGTCTGAAAGTGAATACTATCACCGACGAGGAACTGAGGTTCGGTGCATGTGTAATTAGTTACAAGATCTTCCAAGCAAGCAGGATTAACAACATAGCTTCTATAGAAGTAAGAACAGCTTACAAGAAGTGACCAAGGGAATTCAAATGGATCTGTGTGAGATCCTGTTAAAGCAACTTGATGAGAAGATGATGACAATAAGGTCTGCAAAGACTAACACATGTAAGTTCGGTTCACTTATCATTTGTATATTTTTCTACTTTCAAAATTACTTTCCTTCAGTAGGAAAAGTGAAATGGGATACTAAACAACAAGTCACACTGTAAATTAGTGAACTTATTAAGTCACTAGGAGATAATTTTGATTCAGTTATGACTGCATACTTCCTTAAATTCAAGGAAAAGATGATGGAAAGAGTGAGGATCCCTGAGCAACTAATTGAAAAACATAGGGATGAGATATGTTTAATGGTGGATACGGATTTCACATACATAAAATCGGTTGTACCAAGAATAGCTTAGTTAGCCCCTCTTGATTATGAAATCAACATAGATCAAGAAACCAATGCTATAGATGCATTGATCAATGAGCCAATTGACAAAAAACAACCAAGGTTTGGCACTTATGAAGACACCAGATTAAAGATAAAAAGAGGCCTAGAAATCAAAAAGAATGTAAACAAGAAGAATAAGATGGTTAAGAATCTTAAAAATATTCTATCGGTTAATGACGAGGAATAAACAGAGGAAATCGATGAATAGGGTACCATTGGTGAAGGGCAAGATGAGAAAAAAATAGATTCTCAGCCAATTGAATCTGATACACCTCCACATCCTACAAAGAAACAAAGAAAAAGAAGTCAAACTGCTAAGACCGATACCACAACTCTTAAGAAAGCTCAAGTAAGTACCTATAAGAGGAAGCAACCAACAAAGCAAACAAAGCAGCAAAAAGAGAAACAAATACCTACAAAGAGGAGAAAAATAATGGTCAGGACTAAAGCTGACATTGAGGATTCTAAACAGGATGAGCCTGATGTTGTGAAGAAAAAATTTAGAAATCAAACAATTGATTAGGCTACTAAATCTATTGTTGCATCTAGCACCACGTATGATAAGAAAATCAGACAATGGGATACACTTAAACCAAAGGACCAAAATAAGATACAAGAGGCAATCATCGCGTCAAAGGTAAAATTCAAATATGTACCAGTTGAATTTGTCAACCAAATACCCAAAGAGCTGGGTAAAAGAATACCTCAACAATGGTCATATGCTCTACAAACTGAAAGAGAAGAAAGGGAGAGGGTACTTGTCACACTTATGCCTCCCGAATCTAAGATAGAAGAAATTAAAGAAATAATGAAGAAGCACTCAAGAAAATTTGTAGCCAAGATTAGAGATTACAAAGTGCTAGAGGATAAGTTTATAGAGTTGGATACCATGACCAAGACCAAATGAAGACAACTCTTAGATCTGCCTATAGAATCAACAAGTCATGAGAATCAATTACTTCTCACTGACACACGTCATGTAGAGGAGGAGAAAGATAAGGCAAGTCCTCAGCACATTGCTTTGGACAATGTTGAAGATATGGAGCCAATAGATTTGGACAAAGTCATGGATGATCTTGACATTCAAGACATGACCAATTATGACTCTGATAAAGATCCACAGAAGAAAGATGATGTAATATTCATATCACTTAAGAATCAAGGAAAGAAACAAGAATTGAAGACATCAGAGGATAAAGAAATGAATGTTGTTGATGAGACATGGCAGGACACTTCAGTCATAGACATAAAAGAACCAAACCCTTCAGAGAAAATAGAAAAAGATGAAGAGGTCACTCCTCAAAAAGACCAAACCGACGAGCAGGACACCACTCTAGATACAACACAAGCTAGCACATAAAGAAATATGCATGTATTAATAAAGGCAATAAATATTCTAGAAGGCAATGAAGGATCTACTGCAGATGATACAAGCACACCCGAAGACAAGGGTGATGAAGAAGCAAAAGACACCACAGATGCAACAAAGGATACAACTACAGAACGAGATGCAACCGATGATCAGAAAGATAAATCTAGTAATCATAGTAAAGAGGAAGCACAAAAGGTAGAAGAGGAAAAGAAGAAGGAAGAAGGTGAAAAGAAAAAGATAGATGACCAGGAGAAGAGAATAGAAGAGAAATCTACAGAGCCACCCAAGGTCAATGGAGACACATCTTCACAAAACTGACAGGTACACCCCAACAATAAAACACAAGAAGCATCTTCTACAAAGCCTTCACCAAGAACCTCAGAGAGAACAAATGAACTTGCAATGGTAGTTCATACAACTGCCTCTACTCAAATCTCAAAGAAGAAGAAGGGAAAGCATAAGAATCCAGTGACACTGGATGAAATCATTGAGATTATAGTTTGTGATCCCAGGACATTGGATCCAACTGAATTGACAAAGTATGCAAGACTTTGTGTGAGGAAAGAAATGCAAGCCAAATTGAGAAAAGCCTCAAAGGAAGCTAAGGTACTTGAAATAGCAGAAGGCATACTTCAACAAATTGTACTAGATGTAGATGTTGATCAAACAACCCCAATGCTTGATCAATTAGTGGTTCTCACAGATGCAATCACATCTCAGAGCATAGACACTGAGAATATCATGGAAGAAAGAATTGAACATAAATATGAGTTCAAGCTAGCAAAAAATAAAAGCCAAGAAGTGGCATTGCAAAAGGTAAAGCTTTCTGAATTGGTTAGCACAATAGATCCAATATTCTTAGAAGCTATAACCTTGATACTAAATTTATGCATGCTAGATCAACTCACCAAAGATTATACCAAAAAGATAGCACAAATAGGTGTTGATCTTCAGACAAGTGCACAGAGTCTCGGGAATAGTGAAGAGGCAATAAAATTGCACAATGAGAAACTCAAGAAATCTCAGAAATTGAGAAAAGAGATTCAGATTGCAAAGACAAAGTATAGAGATGAGGTAAATGAGCGTCAAGTTCAACTCTTACCGACACTCTCATTACTACAATAACATATGACAAAGGCAAAAACACTAATTGCCACCCCAGAAATGTCTGTCTTAGACATCATTTATGATATGGATGCACAAGTAGAGCTAGAGCACATGGCACTAGAACTACTAAAATAAAAATGGGAGAAATTTCTCAAAGATATCAAGAACACCCATTCACATATTCTTGACACATTGTAAGTTACACATTTTTGTCACATTTTTGGGATCTTATAGATTGTACATTTTTGTCATGATTATCAAATAAAGGGGAAGTCATATGTACAGTTTAGTTAGTATAAAGGGGGAAATGATGTGTACAGTCAAACATTTGAAAGAGAAAAGAACAGGGAATGTATAGTACAGAGGCAAGTATACATGTACATATACTTATACTATACTGATGCATACAGTTAGGGGGAGTCATATAATGACAAGGATATATATATGGTGTACATACTAAATAGTTTAGTATTATGCACATATCAGTTTTTGATACTAATGTCAAAGGGGAGATAGAAGGAATTATATTTTGCCATTAGTATATACAAGTAAAAACATGATCTACACCATCGGTTTACACTACACCGACAAACAGGGAACAACACTACCTGACGCCAAGGTTACCCGATACTACCAAGTACAAAGCATCCCGACAAAGACTAATCAGTGTTACTCAATGACAAAAAAGATAAAGGAACCGGACGAGTAACAACGGTGCAACTCGACAAAATAGAAAAGAGAGGAACCCAACAGATGAAAGGAACCCGATGATCAGTTCAACATAGGAACACTGACAAATATTCAGCTCAACCCGACGACCAAGAACTGATAACCGTCGATGAAAGAAAAAATCTTAACAGCCATCCCCAACATCGTGACAACACTAACGATGATTGTAAAAGTCTTCCCGACGAACTTTGTCTTTTTGAACTGATGAGTCGTTGAGCATTTATGACAGACTTTGGGAAAAAGTTTATAAATACTCGACGTGAGCACTTCATTTTGCACCCACAATTTGAAGAGAAAAAGCAGAGCAAAACTAGAGTGATAAAAGATCAGATAGCAGAGTGACCTTGACTTGATCCAGCACACAACAAATAAATCATTCACCAGTATCACGGATCGAAGTAAGTACCGAGGGTACCAAATAACTCTTTTTTTATTTTCAATAAAGTCGTAAATTTGAAAAACGATGGCAACCACTTCAAGAATCACAAAGATCAAGAATGATAAGAAGAATGTGGTTAGGTTAATTAAGAACAGCAACTATGTGGAACCAAAGTATAGGATATTCCTAGAGATTGCATCGCAACCCAATGAATCTGGTGCGTTTTTCAAAAATCTCATATAGGATTTTTCTAATAGAGGAGGTAAGGTCCTACATTCACTATAAGATCACTTAAATAGGTGATCTGGAGATGGTTGAAGCTTATAAGAAGCTTTCTAATGTAGAAGGAAACCTAAAAGAAGAACATAAGCATCTGCAAGTGAAGGGAATAACAAATGCCCTATATTTCCCGAGGGACTTCAAAACCAACTTGATTAGGTTAGTTTTGAGCAGAATGCATGATCAGAAGTTATGGCTAGATCAACCTAAGAAAATCACTAAGGATGTCCTTCATGCTGTCACTGGTTATCCAATAACCGATAAGCCTATGGCACATAAGCATCCCTCCAGGCTAGAAGTTAAAAAAATCTCACAAAAGCTATGTGGGATAACAGAGGTCTGAAAGTGAATACCATCACTAATGAGGAACTGAGGTTCGGTGCATGTGTAATTGGTTACAAGATCTTCCAAGCAAGCAGGATTAACAGCATAGCTTCTACAAAAGTAAGCATAGCTTACAAGATCGTGACCAAGGGAATTCAGATGGATCTGTGTGAGATCCTGTTAAAGCAACTTGACGAGAAGATGATGACAATAAGGTCTAAAAAAACTAACACATGTAAGTTCAGTTCACTTATCATGTGTATATTTTTCTACTTTCAAGAATAATTTCCTCCAGTAGGAAAAGTGAAATGGGATACTACAAAACCAGTCATGCTGCAAATTAGTGAACTTATTAAGTCACTAGGAGATAATTTGGATTCATTTATGACTGCATACTTCCTTGAATTCAAGGAAAAGATGATGGAAAGAGTGAGGATCCCTGAGAAACTAATTGAAAAACATAGGGATGAGATATGTTTAATGGTGGATACAGATTTCACACACATAAAACTGGTTGTACCAATAACAGCTTGGTTAGCCCCTCTGAGACGACAGATTAAAGATAAAAAGAGGCCTAGAAATAAAAAAGAATGTAAACAAGAAGAATAAGATGGTTAAGAATCTTAAAAATATTCTATCGGTTAATGAGGAGGAACAAACAGAGGAAACCGATGAGCAGGGTACCATCGGTGAAGGGCAAGATGAGAAAAAATCAGATTCTGAGGCAACTAAATCTAATACACCTCCACCTCCTACAAAGAAACAAAGAAAAAGAAGCCAAACTGCTAAGACCGATACCACACATCTTAAGAAAGGTCAAGTAAGTACCTATAAGAGGAAGAAGCGAACAAAGCAAATAAAGTAGAAAAAAGAGAAACAAATACCTATGAAGAGGAGAAAAAGAATGGTCAGGACTAAAGCTGACATTAAGGATTCTAAAAAGGATGAGCCTGATGTTGTGTAGAAAAATTTCAGAAATCAAACAATTGATGAGGTTGCTGAATCTATTGATGCATCTGGCACAACGTATGATAAAAAAATCAGACAATGGGATACACTTAAACCAAAGGACCAAAATAAGATACAAGAGGCAATCATCACATCAAAGGTAAAATCAAAATATGTACCAGCTAAATTTTTCAACCAATACCCAAAGAGCTGGGTAACAAAATATCTCAACAATGGTCATATGCTCTACAAACTGAAAGAGAAGCAAGGGAGAGGGTACTTGTCACACTTATGCCTCCCGAATCTAAGATAGAAGAAATTAAAGAAATAATGAAGAAGAACTCAAGCAAATTTGTAGCCAAGATTAGAGCTTACAAAGTGCTAGAGGATAAGTTTATAGAGCTAGATACCATGACCGAGACCAAATGGAGACAACTCTTAGATCTTCCTGCAGAGTCAACAAGTCGTGAGAATCAATTAATTTTCACTGTCACACATCATGTAGAGGAGGAGAAAGATAAGGCAAGTCCTCGGCACATTGCTTTGGACAATGTTGAAGATATGGAGCCAATAGATTTGGACAAAGTCATGGACAATCTTGACATTCAACATATGACCAATTATGACTCTGATAAAGATCCACAGAAGAAAGATGATGTAATATTCATATCACTTAAGGATCAAGGAAATCAACAAGAATTGAAGACATCAGAGGATAAACAAATGAATGTTGCTAATGAGACATGGCAGGACACTTCAGTCATTGAGACAAAAGAACCAAACCCTTCAGAGAAAACAGAAAAAGATGAAGAGGTCACTGCTCAAAAAGAGCAAACCAATGAGCAAGAAACCACTCTAGATACAGCACAAGCTAGCACAAAGAAATGTGCTTGTATTAATAAAGGCAATAAATATGCTAGAAGGCAATGAAGGATCTACTGAAGATGATACAAGCACACCCAAAGACAAGGGTGATGTAGAAGCAAAAGACACCATAGATGCAAAAAAGGATACAACTGCAGATCTAGCTGCAACCAATGATCACAAAGATAAATCTACTGATCACAGTAAAGAGGAAGCACAAAAGGTAGGAGAGGAAAAGAAGAAGGAAGAAGGTGAAAAGGAAAAGAAAGATGACCAGGAGAAGAGAATAGAAGAGAAATGTATAGAGCCACCCAAGGTTGATGGAGAGACATCTTCACAAAATTGATAGGTACACCCCAAGAAGAAAACACAAGAAGCATCTTCTACAAAGCCTTCACCGAGAACCTCAGAGAGAAAAAATGAACTTGCAATGGTAGTTCATACAACTGCCTCTACTCAAATCTCAAAGAAGAAGAGGGAAAGCATAAGAATCCAATGACATTGGATGAAATCATTGAGATTCTAGTTTGTGCTCCCAGGACATTGGATCCAACTGAATTGACAAAGTATGCAAGACTTTGTGAGAGGAAAGCAATGCAGGACAAATTGAGAAAAGCCACAAAGGAAGCTAAGGTACTTGAAATAGCACGAGGCATACTTTAACAAATTGTACCAGATTTAGATGTTGATCAAACAGCCCCAATGCTTGATCAATTAGTGGTTCTCACAGATGCAATCACATCTCAGAACATAGACACTGAGAAGGTCATGGAAGAGAGAATTGAACATAAAAATGAGTTCAAGCTCACAGAAAACATAAGCCAAGAAGTGGCATTGCAAAAGGTAAAGCTTTCTGAATTGGTTAGCACAATAGATCCCATAATCTCAGAAGCTATAACCTTGATACTAAAGTTATGCACGCTAGATCAACCCACCAAAGAGTATACTAAAAAGATAGCACAAATAGGTGTTGATCTTCAGACAAGTGCACAGAGTCTCAGGAATAGTGAAGAGGCAATAAAATTGCATAATGAGAAACTCAAGAAAGCTTGTAAATTGAGAGAAGATATTCAGATTGCAGAGACAAAGTATAGAGATGAGGTAAATGAGCGTCAAGTTCAACTCTTACCGACACTCTCATTACTGCAACAACATATGACAAAGGCAAAAACACTAATTGCCACCCCATAAATGTCTGTCTTAGACAACATTTATTATATGCATGCATGGGTAGAGCTAGAGAACATGGTACTAGAACTACTGAAAGAAAAATGGGAGAAATTTCTCAAGGAAATCAAGAACATCCACTCACATATTCTTGACATATTGTAAGTTACACATTTTTGTCACATTTTTGGGATCTTATAAGTTGTACAATTTTGTCGTGAGTATCAAATAACGGCGAAGTGATATGTGTATGCACCCTAAAATGGTCGCTTAGACTTTGGGCCCCATTTATTATTTTATCATTTTATCAAATTTCTGAATCAATGTTTTGAAATATTTTCAATTCAAATCAATTTCCTTGATCAAATTGTAATTAATTCAATTATTCAATTATTTCAATATTTCCTAAGGTTTGATTATTTTTATCTAATTAAAAGATTTAATCTCTCTTTTAATTAAATAAAATTCCTCTTATTTAATTAAAAGATTTAATCTCCCTTTTAATTAAATAAAATTCCTCTTATTTAATTAAAAGATTTAATCTCCCTTTTAATTAAATTCCTCTTATTTAATTAGATTCAATTTCTCCCATTTAATTAAATAAAATTCTTCTAATTTATTTAGTTGAAAGAAAACCCCTATTTTAATTAAATAAATAAAAATTCCCACTTAAAGCACTTTATTTGTTGAAAAAGGAAATAAATTAAATGAAAAAGTTAATAAAATCCCTTTTTTCCTCACATCTTTCTAAGTGGTGGGTTTTTGCCTCTTAATCATAGCCTTTGATTTTTGCCTCTTAATCTCAATCGTTCACTTTCCTTTAAAAGGAGACCTCTCCTCCTCATTTTCATATTAGAGTTTTTA
>MU223324.1:263517-300947 GCA_018584345.1 Thuja plicata
AATCATATTTATTTCCATAGATTAGATTTGCATTTGTACTTCCTTTCATAGATTAATATGCATTGTTATCATTTAGATTAATTTCCTTTTATGCATTGCAATCATATAGATTAGATCTCATTTTCATACATTTGAATCTCTCATTTCATGGTGTATTTGCAATAGACACAACTACGTCAATCTGGGGGCCTTCATTTTACATTTTTACACATCCATGAATAGAGAGCTATGGATCGATATTTGAGGCCTCATTTTTGAGCAACCTTGAATGGAATGATTCATAGAAGTGTGACACAATTATAGCACACAATATGTACAGTTTAGTTAGTATAAAGGGGGAAATGATGTGTACTTTCAAAAATTTGAAAGAGCAAAGAATAGGGAATGTATAGTACAGAGGCAAGTATACATGTACATATACTTATATTATACCGATGTATACAGTTAGGGAGAGTCACATAATGACAAGGATATATAAATGGTGTACATGCTAAAAACTTTAGTATTATGCACATATCAGTTTTTGATACTAATGTCAAAAGGGGAGATTGAAGCCATTATATTTTTCCATTAGTATATACAAGTAAAAACATGATCTACACCATCGGTTTAAACTAAATTGACAGACAGGGAACAACACTACCTGACGCCAAGGTTACCCGATACTTCCAAGTACAAAGCATCCCAACAAAGACTAATTAGTGTTACTCGATGAAAAAAAGGATAAAGGAACCCGACAAGTAACAACAGTGAAATGCGATAAAATAGCATAGAGAGGAACCTGATAGATGAAGGGAATCCGACGATCAGTTCAACATAGGAACACTGATAGATTTTCAATTCAACCCGACGACCAAGAACCGATATCTGTCGGTGAAAGAAAAAATCTTGACAGCCATCCCGAGCATCTTGACAACACTGACGATGATTGTGAAAGTCTTCCTGACGAATTCCGTCTTTATGAACTGATGAGTCATTGAGAATTTATGACAGACTTAGGGAAAAAGTCTATAAATACTTGACGGGAGTGCTTCATTTTGCACCTGCAATTTGAAGAGAAAAAGAAGAGAGAAACAAGAGTGATAAAAAATCAGATAGCAGAGTGACCTTGACTCGATCCAGCACACAGCAAACAAATCATTCACTAGTATCACAGATCAAAGTAAGTACCAAGGGAACCGAATAAATCTGTTGTTATTTTCAATAAAGCCCTAAATTTGAAAAATGATGGCAACCACTTCAAGAACTGCAAAGATCAAGAATGATAAGAAGAATGTGGTTGGGTTAATTAAGAACAACACCTATGTAGAACTAAAGTATAGGATATGCCTGGAGATTGCATCGCAACCCGATGAATCTGGCACATTTTTCAAAAATTCCATCTAGGGTTTTTCTAATAGAGGACATAAGGTCCTATATTCAATGCAAGATCACTTAAATAGGTGATCTGGAGAAGGATGAAGCTTATAAGAAGCTTTGTGATGTAGAAGGAAACCCGAAAGAAGAACATAAGAATCTGAAAGTGTAGGGAATAACAAATGCCCTATATTTCCTGAGGGACTTCAAAACCAACTCGATTAGGTTAGTTTTGTGCAGAATGCATGATCAGAAGTTATGGCTAGATCAACCTAAGAAAATCACTAAGGATGTCCTTCATGCTGTCACTACTTATCCAATAACCGACAAGCCTAAGCCACATAAGCATCCCTCCAAGCCAAAAGTTGAAAATCTCACAAAAGCTATGTGGGATAACAGAGGTCTGAAAGTGAATACCATCACCGAAGAGGAACTATGGTTCAGTGCATATGTAATTGGTTACAAGGTCTTCCAAGCAAGCAGGATTAACAACATAGAGCTTCTAAAGAAGTAAGCACAGCTTACAAGATAGTGACCAAGGGAATTCGGATGGATCTGTGTGAGATCTTGTTAAAACAACTTGATGAGAACATGATGACAATAAGGTTTGCAAAGACTAACACATGTAAGTTCGGTTCACTTATCATGTGTATATTTTTCTACTATCAAGAATACTTTCCTTCAGTAGGAAATATAAAATGGGATACTACAAAACCAGTCACACTACAAATTAGTGAACTTATTAAGTCACTAGGAGATAATTTTGATTCAGTTATGACTGAATACTTCCTTGAATTCAAGGAAAAGATGATGGAAAGAGTGAGGATCCCTGAGAAACTAATTGAAAAACATAGGGATGAGATATGTATAATGGTGGATACAGATTTCACACACATAAAACTAGTTGTACCAAGAACAACTTGGTTAGCCCCTCTATATTATGAAATCAACATAGATCAAAAAACCAATGCTATAGATGTATTGATCAATGAGTCAATTGACAGCAAAAAACCAAGGTTTGGCACTTATGAAGAGGCTAGATTAAACATAAAAAGAGGCCTAGAAATAAAAAAGAATGTAAACAAGAAGAATAAGATGGTTAAGAATCTTAAAATATTCTATCGGTTAAAGAGGAGGAACAAACAGAGGAAACTGATGAACAGGGTACCATCGGTGAAGGGGAAGATGAGCGAAAATCAGATTCTGAGGCAACTGAATCTGATACACCTCCACCTCCTACAAAGAAACAAAGAAAAAGAAGCCAAAATGCTAAGACCGATACCACACCTCTTAAGAAAGGTCAAGTAAGTACCTATAAGAGGAAGCAGCCAACAAAGAAAACAAAGAAACAAATACCTACAAAAAGGAGAAAAAGAATGGTCAGGAATAAAGCTGACATTGAGGATTCTAAAGAGGATGAGCCTGATGCTGTGAAGAAAATTTTTAGAAATCAAACAATTGATGAGGCTACTGAATCTATTGCTGTATCTGGCACCACGTATGATAAGAAAATCAGACAATGGGATACACTTAAACCAAAGGACCAAAATAAGATACAAGAGGCAATCATCGGGTCAAAGGTAAAATTAAAATATGTACCAGCTAAATTTGTCAACCAAGTACCCAAAGAGCTAGGTAACAGAATATCTCAACAATGGTCATATGCTCTACAAACCGAAAGAGAAGCAAGGGAGAGGGTACTTGTCACAATTATGCCTCCCGAATCTAAGATAGAAGAAATTAAAGAAATAATGAAGAAGCATTGAAGAAAATTTTTAGCCAAGATTAGAGCTTACAAAGTGCTAGAGGATAAGTTTATAGAGTTGGATACCATGACCGAGACCAAATGGAGACAATGCTTAGATCTGCCTGCAGAGTCAACAAGTTGTGAGAATCAATTACTTCTCACCGACACACATCATGTAGAGGAGGACAAAGATAAGGCAAGTCCTCAGTGCATTTCTTTGGACAATGTTGAAGATATGGAGCCAATAGATTTGGGCAAAGTCATGGATGATCTTGACATTCAAGACATGACCAATTATGACTCTGATAAAGATCCACAGAAGAAAGATGATGTTCATATCACTTAAGGATTAAGGAAAGAAACAAGAATTGAAGACATCAAAGGATAAAGAAATGAATGTTGTTGATGAGACATGGAAGGACACTTCTGTCATTGACATGAAAGAACCAAACACTTCAGAGAAAATAGAAAAAGATGAAGAGGTCACTCCTCAAAAAGACCAAACCGACGAGCAGGACACGACTCTAGATACAGCACAAGCTAACACATAAAGAAATATGAATGTATTAATAAAGGCAATAAATATGCTAGAAGGCAGTGAAGGATATACTGCAGATGATACAAGCACACCCGAAGACAAGGGTGATTTAGAAGAAAAAGACACCACAGATGCAACAAAGGATACAACTATAGAACCAGTTGTAACCGATGATCAAAAAGATAAATCTACTGATCATAGTAAAGAGGAAGCACAAAAGGTAGAAGACGAAAAGAAGAAAGAAGGTAAAAATGAAAACAAAGATGACCAGCAGAGGAGAATAGAAGAGAAATCTATAGAGCCACCCAAGGTTGATGGAGAGACATCTTCACAAAACTGACAGGTACACCCCAAGCAGAAAACACAAGAAGCATCTTCTACAAAACCTTCACCGAGAACCTCAGAGAGAACAAATGAACTTGCAATAGTAGTTCATACAACTACCTCTACTCAAATCTCAAAGAAGAAGGGAAAGCATAAGAATCTAGTGACACTAGATGAAATCATTGAGATTCTAGTTTGTGATCCTAGGACATTGGATCCAACTGAATTGACAAAGTATGCAAGACTTTGAGAGAGGAAAGAAATGAAAGACAAATTGAGAAAAGCCACAAAGGAAGCTAAGGTACTTGAAATAGCATGAGGCATACTTCAACAAATTGTACCAGATGTAGATGTTGATCAAACAGCCCCAATGCTCGATCAATTAGTGGTTCTCACAGATGCAATCACATCTCAGAACATAGACACTGAGAATGTCATGGAAGAAATAATTGAACATAAATATGAGTTCAAGCTAGCAGAAAAAATAAGCCAAGAAGTGACATTGCAAGAGGTAAAGCTTTCTGAATTGGTTAGCACAATAGATCCAATATTCTCAGAAGTTATAAACTTGATACTAAAGTTATGCACGCTAGATCAACTCACCAAAGAGTATACCGACAAGATAGCACAAATAGGTGTTGATCTTCAGACAAGTGCACAGAGTCTCAGGAATAGTGAAGAGGCAATAAAATTTCACAATGAGAAACTCAAGAAATCTCAAAAATTGAGAAAAGAGATTCAGATTGTAGAGACAAAGTATAGAGCTGAGGTAAATGAGTGTCAAGCTCAACTCTTACCGACACTATCATTACTGCAACAATATATGACAGAGGCAAAAACACTAATTGCCACCCCATAAATGTTTGTCTTAGATAGCATTTATGATATGCATGCACGGGTAGAGCTAGAGCACATGGCACTAGAACTACTGAAAGAAAAATGGGAGAAATTTCTCAAAGATATCAAGAACACCCACTCACATATTCTTGACACATTGTAAGTTACACATTTTTGTCACTTTTTTGGGATCTTATAAATTGTACATTTTTGTCGTGAGTATCAAAAAAAGAGGAAGTGATATGTACATTTTAGTTAGTAGAAAGGGGGAAATGATGTGTACAGTCAAACATTTGAAAGAGAAAAGAACAAGGAATGTATAGTACAGAGGCAAGTATACATGTACATATACTTATACTATACTGATGCATACAGTTAGGGAAAGTCATATAATGACAAGGATATATACATGGTGTACATACCAAATAGTTTAGTATTATGCACATATCAGTTTTTGATACTAATGTCAAAGGGGGAGATTGAAGGCATTATATTTTTCCATTAGTATATACAAGTAAAAACATGATCTACACCATCGGTTTACACTACAACGATAGACAAGGAACAACACTACCTGACGCCAAGGTTAACTGATACTACCAAATATAAAGCATCCTGACAAAAACTAATCAGTGTTACTCGATGACAAAATGGATAAAGGAACCTGACGAGTAACAACAGTGCAACCCAACAAAATAGAAAAGAGAGGAACCTGACAGATGAAGGGAACCCGACGATCAGTTCAACATAGGAAAACCAACAGATTTTCAGTTCAACCTGACGACAAAGAGTCGATATCCGTCGTTGAAAGCAAAAATCTTAATAGCCATCCTGAGCATCCTGACAACACTGACGATGATTGTGAAAGTCTTCCTGACAAACTCTGTCTTTATGACCCGATGAGTCATTGAGAATTTGTGATAGACTTAGGGAAAAATTCTATAAATACTCAACGGCAGCACTTCATTTTGCACCCGCAATTTGAAGAGAAAAAGAAGAGAGAAACCAGAGTGATAAAAGATTAGATAGTAGAGTGACCTCGACTCGATCTAGCACATAGCAAACAAATCAGTCACCAGTATCACGGATCAAAGTAAGTACTGAGGGCACCGAATAACTCTGTTGTTATTTTCAATAAAGCCCTAAATTTGAAAAATGATGGCAACCACTTCAAGAACTCCAAAGATCAAGAATGATAAGAAGAATGTGGTTAGGTTAATTAAGAATAGCACCTGTGTGGAACCAAAGTATAGGATATGCTTGGAGATTGAATCGCAACACAATGAATTTGGCACATTTTTCAAAAATTCCATCTAGGATTTTGCTAATAGAGGACGTAAGGTCCTACACTCACTGCAAGATAACTTAAATAGGTCATCTGGAGATGGATGAAGCTTCTAAGAAGCTTTCTGATGCAAAAGGAAACCTGAAAGAAGAAAATAAAAATCTGCAAGTGAAGGGAATAAAAAATTCCCTATATTTTCTGAGGGACTTCAAAACCAACTGGATTAGGTTAGTTTTGAGCATAATGCATGAACAGAATTTATGGCTAGATCAACCTAGGCAAATCGCTAAGGATTTCCTTCATGCTGTCACTAGTTATCCAATAACCAACAAGCCTAAGGCACATAAGCATCCCTCCAGGCTAAAAGTTGAAAATCTCACAAAAGCTATGTGGAATAACAGAGGTCTGAAAGTGAATACCATCATCTATAAGGAACTGAGGTTCATTGCATGTATAATTGGTTACAAGATCTTCCAAGAAAGAAGGATTAACAACATTGCTTCTACAGAAGTAAGCACAACATACAAGATAGTGACCAAGGGAATTCAGATGGATCTGTGTGAGATCCTTTTAAAGTAATTTGATGAGAAGAGGACGACAATAAGGTCTGCAAAGACTAACATATGTAAGTTTGGTTCACTTATCATGTGTATATTTTTCTACTTTCAATAATAATTTCCTTCGGTAGGAAAAGTGAAATGGGATACTACAAAACCAGTCACACTAAAAATTAGTGAACTTATTAAGTCGCTAGGAGATAATTGTGATTCAGTTATGACTGCATACTTCCTTGAATTCAAGGAAAATATGATGGAAAGAATGAGGATCCCTGAGCAACTAATTGAAAAACATAGGGACAAGATATGTTTAATGGTGGATACGGATTTCACACACATAAAACAGGTTGTACCATGAATAGCTTGGTTAGCCCCTCTTGATTATGAAATCAACATAGGTCACAAAACCAATGCTATAGATGCATTGATCAATGAGCCAATTGACAGCAAACAACCAAGGTTTTGCACTTATGAAGATGTCAGATTAAAGATAAAAAGAGGCCTAGAAATAAAAAAGAATGTAAACAAGAAGTATAATATGGTTAAGAATCTTAAAAATATTTTATTGCTTAACAAGGAGGAACAAACAGAGGAAACCGATGAACAGGGTACCATCGGTGAAGGGAAAGATGAGAAAAAATCAGATTCCCAGGCAACTGAATTCTATACACCTCCACCTCCTACAAAGAAACAAAGAAAAAGAAGCCAAACTGTTAAGACTGATACCACACCTCTTAAGAAAGGTCAAGTAAGTACCTATAAGAGGAAGTAGCCAACAAAGAAAACAAAGCAGCAAACAGAGAAACAAATACTTATAAAGAGGAGAAAAAGAATGGACAGGACTAAAGCTAACATTGAGGATTCTAAAGAGGATGAGCTTGATGTTGTGAAGAAAAATTTCAGAAATCAAACAATTGATGAGGCTACTGAATCTATTACTACATCTGGCACCACGTATGATAAGAAAATCAGACAATGGGATACACTTAAACCAAAGGACCAAAATAAGATACAAGAGGCAATCATCGGGTCAAAGGTAAAATTCAAATATGTACCAGTTAAATTTGTCAACCAAATACCCAAAGATCTGGGTAACATAATATCTCAACAATGGTCATATGCTCTACAAACTGAAAGAGAAGCAAGGGTAAGGGTACTTGTCACACTTATGCCTCCTAAATCTAAGATAGAAGAAATTAAAGAAATAATGAAGAAGCACTCAAGCAAATTTTTATCCAAGATTAGAGCTTACAAAGTGCTAGAGGATAAGTTTATAGAGCTGGATACCATGACCGAGACCAAATAGAGACAACTCTTAGATCGACCTGTAGAGTCAACAAGTCATGAGAATCAATTACTTCTCACCAACACACATCATGTAGAGGAGGGAAAAGATAAGGCAAGTCCTCAGCACATTTCTTTGGACAATTTTGAAGATATGGAGCCAATAGATTTAGACAAAGTCAAGGTTGATCTTGACATTCAAGATATGACCAATTATGACTTTCATAAAGATCCATAGAAGAAAGATGATGTAATATTCATATCACTTAAGGATCAAGGAAAGAAACAAGAATTGAAGAAATTAGAGGATAAAGAAACAAATGTTGTTGATGAGACATGGCAAGACACTTCAGTCATTGACATAAAAGAACCAAACCCTTCAAAGAAAATAGAAAAAGATGAAGAGGTCACTCCTCAAAAAGACCAAATCGATGAGTAGGACACCACTCTAGATACAACAAAAGCTAGCACATAAATAAATATGCATGTATTAATAAAGGCAATAAATATGCTAGAAGGCAATGAAGGATCTACTACAGATGATATAAGCACACCCGAAGACAAGGGTGATGCAGAAGCAAAAGACACCACAGATGCAACAAAGGATACAACTACAGAACCAGCTGCAACCAATGATCAGAAAGATAAATCTACTAATCATAGTAAAGAGGAAGCACAAAAGGTAGAAGAGGAAAAGAAGAAGGAAGAAGGTGAAAATGAAAAGACAGATGACCAAGAGAAGAGAATAGAAGACAAATCTACCGAGCCACCCAAGGTTGATGGAGAGACATCTTCACAAAATTGATAGGTACATCCCAAGCAGAAAACTCAAGAAGAATCTTCTATAAAGCCTTCACCGAGAACCTTAGAGAGAACAAATGAACTTGCAATGGTAGTTCATACAACTGCCTCTACTCAAATCTCAAAGAAGAAGAAGGGAAAGAATAAGAATCCAGTGACACTGGATGAAATCGTTGAGATTCCAGTTTGTGATCCCAGGACAATGGATCCAACTAAATTGACAAAGTATGCAAGACTTTGTGAGAGGAAAGTAATGCAAGAAAAATTGAGAAAAGCCACAAAGGAAGCTAAGGTACTTGAAATAGCATGAGGCATACTTCAACAAATTATACAAGATGTAGATGTTGATCAAACAACCCCAATGCTTGATCAATTAGTGGTTCTCAGAGATGCAATCACATCTCAGAACATAGATGCTGAGAAGGTCATGGAAGAAAGAATTGAACATAAATATGAGTTCAAGCTAGCAGAAAAGATAAGCCAAGAAGTGGCATTGCAAAAGGTAAAGCTTTCTGAGTTGGTTAGCACAATAGATCCAATAATCTTAGAAGCTATAACCTTGATACAAAATTTATGCACGCTAGATCAACTCACCAAAGAGTATACTGACAAGATAGCACAAATAGATGTTGATCTTTAGACAAGTGCATAGAGTCTCAGGAATAGTGAAGAGGCAATAAAATTGCACAATGAGAAACTCAAGAAAGCTCAAAAATTGAGACAAGACATTCAGATTACAGAGACAAAGTATAGAGATGAGGTAAATGAGCGTCAAGCTCAACTCTTACCAACACTCTTATTACTACAACAACATATGATAGAGGCAAAAACACTAATTGCCACCCCAGAAATGTCTGTCTTAGAAAACATTTATGATATGCATGCATGGGTAGAGCTAGAGCACATGGCACTACAACTACTGAAAGAAAATTGGGAGAAATTTCTCAAAGATATCAAGAACACCCACTCACATATTCTTGACACATTGTAAGTTACACATTTTTGTCACATTTTTGGCATCTTATAAGTTGTACATTTTTTTTCATGAGTATCAAATAAAGGGGAAGTAATATGTACAGTTTAGTTAGTATAAAGGGGGAAATGATGTGTACAATCAAACATTTGAAAGAGAAAAGAACAGGGAATGTATAGTACAAAGGAAAGTATAATGTACATATACTTATACTATACCTATGCATATAGTTAGGGGGAGTCATATAATGACAAGGATATATAAATGGTGTACATACTAAAAAATTTAGTATTATACACATATCAGTTTTTGATACTAATGTCAAAGGGGGAGATTGAATGCATTATATTTTGCCATTAGTATATACAAGTAAAAACATGATCTACACCATTTACACTACACCGACAGATAGGGAACAACACTACCTAATGCCAAGGTTACCTAATACTACCAAGTACAAAGCATCCCGACAAAGACTAATCAGTCTTAGTCGATGACAAAAAGGATAAAGGAACCCGACGAGTAACAACAATGCAACCCAAAAAAATAACAAAGAGAGGAACCCGATAGATGAAGGGAACCTGACGATCAGTTCAACATAGGAACACCGACTGATTTTTTAGTTCAACCCAATGACCAAGAACTGATAGTTAGTTACATCCCACAAAAAGTGGATTTAACTTTCCACGTCAGATAAAACACTAAAGTTGTATATTTTGCTTCTTGATTTGCTTTAAATCCATTATGTGTGGAGGAAGAAATGTAATTATTATTTTTTTAATTAGTTTAACTGTTTTAAAACATTAAAACTAAAAGATCAAGGTCAAGTTGTATACCTTGGATCTAGAGTTAACATTGTAATGTGTGATTCTAGAATAGGTCAAATACTTGTATAAATAGATGCTCAATCTATTCTGAACATGTTGTTTGATGATGATTGTAGCTACTAAGAGCTTCTAAGGATTAGACAATAGAAGTCATGCAGAAGGACATAAACAGATCAAATCAATTTCAAGAACAAGAACAAAGGCTACCGACGAGTAGATAAAAGGTATTAGTCTTGATCACTATAGGTGATATTCATATTATGAGAGATTTAATGGATCTGTGATCAGCAATTATAGATTCAATACAGTCAGTTCAAATATATTGTAATCATTCTAACAAGTGTAGTACACTTAAGAAATTCTTTCAAGAAAGGTGGACCTCACAGTCCTATTGTAAATCTCTTAACCGAGTGCATACTTAAATCAATGTTGCTAAAGCTCTTAACAGAGTAGATCTTAATAGGTCTCCACTTTAATACTCCTAACAGGGTAGATCATCAAAAGTGATCAATTTTAAGCCTTTACTAGCTCCCTTCCATTCTATAGATATTGATGTTTTGTGGGTGCCATCCCTACCGCAATTTTTTACTTCCTAATAGGAGTTTTCTGCGATATCATATCTTGTGTTATGTGTTTATTATTTTCATGAATGCTTCTATGAATGATTGAAAACAATTAAATATTATTAATTAATACTACTTGAATAAGAAAGAACATAAAAAATGGTCGATAATACAATAAAGATTTTTTACTAATGATGAAAGGAGAAAAGAGTTAAAAGTTTTAGAGGTACTGATTCACCCCTCCCCTCTCAGTACTACTTTCAATTGATCCCAATAGCCTCTTGTACTCAGTGCTCCATCTATCAATGCTCAGTCTTGGAAATCCTTTGCTTCAGTTTGTACATAGCTTTCAGTTACTTTTGTGACACTTTGGTTCTTTTGAGAACCCTCCTAGCTTGAAATCAATCTAGAGTCATAGCCTGGGGGCAATAAAATCAGCTTTCTCCAGGCAGTATGAGTCAAGTCATTCATCATCTCTTGCTACTAGGGGCATGGGTCCCCAAATTTTATCACATCTTTGGCTTACACTAGAGTCAGTAATATTGTCATTTCTGAAGGACAACTCTCTACTGACGCAACAAGTGTTTCTGAACACCCTAATCAAAAGTATTTCTTAACACTATCTTTGGAAGCATCTATGTTTCTTAACACACATTGGATATAACAAATGTAAACAATAGATCATTAGCAATCAAACACATCACACTCACCAACATGATGGTGTTTCTGAACACCTCCTAGATATACACATCTGAAAACTTTGAAACTGGCTGAAGTATGTTAAACTTCTATTTGTATGTTGTCTGTTCTCATTGATTTTCATTAATATTTTCTTTGTCTACTACTTTTTGGTGTGGTCCCAATGATCCAGAAATGTCAAATAATCAGGGTGTATGTGATAAGAGCTCCTGTATTAAGGTAGAAAAGCCTCACATCCCTTGATCTTGTTTATTTGTATGCCAAGGTGTGGTCAGAACTATCTTGTTGACTGGTATTGCTCTATTGTTGACACAAGATTACACTCATGTTTATCTTGGCTTTGAATGCCTCGATACTAGTGTACTCTTACAACATCAACTAGAAACAACGTCAAGTCATCTCAGCTTTTGTGCCCCGATGCTTATGTTAGTTTCTCATATCTTATCCGATGAAAGTCATATTCATTTTTTTATGGTCGCAGTGGCACCAGTAAGGATTGTATCAACTACGATGTTCCAAAAAAGCTCTATCATGAAAAATTTTCAATGCTAAAGCTTCAATGACTACACCTTAGGTTGCATTCATGTTAGTCTTGCATTTGTATTTGCATTTGCATGGTGTTAAAATGCATAATATTGAATCTCTCTCTAATGTGAAGGATCTAAGATTCTAATCGATTAATCTTCCCATCATCAAGTTGTTAGTTGTGCGTGACCATGACACCCCTCACTAATTTGAGTGTCCTAATTCCATTTTTAGGATCAAAATTGAAATCTGATGTTTGACTTTTTTAGTCAACTACAGTTGACCGCTTGCACAACCAATGGAAATCTCTCATTCTTTCCTTCTAATAAATCCATGTATCATTATTTTGGTCAAACCTCGGTCAAACATTACCTCCCATCAAGTACAGATTCTGTCCTAACCACTTGGGACCTATTTCTAATCAGATCAGCTTCTTCTTGCATCATGTTATCAATTGAATTGCTTCTCATCATTGGGGCACCTAGCCATATTTTAATTTTTCTCCCAAGGGGGAAGGATCAGGACATCAACATTCCAGTTATCACATCCTCAATAAAAACCCCATCGCTTGGGGCATCTTAGCTCGATCGCATCAAATCAAGTTGAGATCATCTTAAATCAAAGGCAACCTAATCAATGATCTTATATAGTGGCGAATACACTAAAAACTAGACGAGATCAGTCTTATACATGCTATTCATTATTGAAACTAGATACATTGATCAAATTAGCTTCATCACTTCAAATCAAATCAATTCTCTTGCTAAAAAAATCTCTTAACGGTAATCAGTTTCATCGCTTCAAATCAAACTGGTTATTTGTTCAAACCAATCAAAAAAATTTAAGAGTTCCTAGCAGATGTTCAATTTTCATCACTTCAAATCAAACTGAGCATTCTATTTTATATCTTTTAATCGATCCTCATCCAATTAAGATCAAAGTCGGTCTTATTTTTCAAAAGAATGGTTTCATCACTTCAAATCAAACTATTATGGGTCTTCTCACTAACAGGTCTTTGAATCAATGCGTTGATCGCACATCAATTCAAATAGGGGCAAATGTAATCATCTAAAAATGGTCATCTAAACCCTAGACCCCCAATCTCAACAATTAATCAAGAAACCCTAATCTTGATTATTCTAAGTCCTAAATAAAATAGGCAATTCATCAAAGTCAAACTAATCTAACCTAAACCCTAGGTCCTAATCGATCATCTTACTTGATTAATTAATTAATTCCTGAAATCATAATACATTGAAAAATAAACCTTATGTTAATTTTTTAATTGATATTCTGATATATTAATTAAATAAAATTGCTAAATTGTCAATTAAATCAAAAAAGGGAATTAAATTAATTAATAAAAACAAAATGTGCATTCAAAATCAATTAAATTATTAAAAATGTATATGACATCATCAAATCCAGTTAACTGATTTATCATTTTGAAAACAATCCAGTTCCACTCAGTTAACTGATTCTCCACTATCTATCATCTTGGAAACATTTCAGTTAATTGAGAGCTGAATATGGAAGTTTCCAGAAATACTGATCAGTCAGTTTAGTCAACTGACTCTTCCAACCAATCACATCTCTTGCACATGGATTGTGCTTCTTCAATCAAATCTAAGCCACTCTTTTCTTTCGATCTCGACTGTCGATTCAAGAGAGATTTCTATAAAAGAGAAACTCTTTTCCTTCAAAGGGATCCTAATTTTGCATCTTTATTATGCAATTTTTTATGTTTTAACATTCTTAGCATTAATCACTTAGCTTTAATTGTTATTACTTTCAAGTATGCAAATCTAACTTAGAGCACACTTTAATTTTGGTGTTTTAAAATGAATACTAAACACTTCAATTTGGTGCTTTAAAATTGAATCTTAAGTAGCTTGGATTAACAATAAATCTACATTCGGCATATCATTTTAGATCATTTAGCATAGCTTTAAAATCCTTTGTTTAGGTTATCGGTGTAGTCACTAAGCTTGCAATGACTAGAGAGAAAGCTCATACTCCTGCCTACTAGAAGGAAATGGGTCGTTGTTGGTTAGTGTAGTGGTTTATTTCGATTTCGTATTTGTCTAAACCACTAACCATGCAAAGACTTTATTGAAGTGTGTGTGTTTGTGTTTGCAGCTTGCAAGTATCAACCATAATTCATGCATACAAATATAAGCATCACAAATAAGACAGTGTCTGGCTCATACATTAATCAAACATATAATACTTATTAGCACATACAACCATAACAATAAAAATACGGATTGGCCCATATACAAGAGATAACCATCCCCTATCTATAATGCATATGTTGATGGGACTTTGTGACCAGGTCCACTAATAGATGTAATTTATCACCGGGTATCAAAGTACCAGTCAACTTCGCATGTAAAGGTTTTCCGGGGAATAAATTCTCCAGGCCTTCAAGCACGTGAGAGTTGGGTCTCAATAATGCAGGAGCTCGGTTGGGAGTGTGACTATTTTGTTCGGGGGGATAGCTAGTTTTCTTGGCTTGTCTTCTCCGGGGATTTCGTTGGGTCGAGGTTTCGTGCAAGCACACATTAACTTACCAAATAAATGTAAAAGTGATTCTTTAGGGATCGAGGCTACATGCCTCATCAATGTAAAAGTGATTCACTATCTCTGATGAGCCAGGTGTTCAATGCTGAGGCGGCGCCTTGGGAAAACCACCTGCCAGAACCATGCCTCGAGCTGACATGCCTTGCTGGGGTCACCTACTTTTTGACACCCTCATTAACTGCTTGATAATGATCGGTCAGCTCTGGGGAACTTGGATGCAGGTCACCAAAAGAATACAAAACTATGGATACAGAACTCTTGGATCTGAGAGCTTGCGCTCAAAGAATAAAGAATGTTCAAAATGCATCTTACTTGTAAAAGCCTCTAGAATATGGAGAACCTTATTGCCCTTTACTATTTCTAAAAGCTTCCAAAACTTGGCTTATGCCATCCTCGTTTATGTCGTTAATGCCCTCCCATCAGCCATGAACAACCTCAAGTTTATCTTCAACCTCTCCAGCCCCATTCTAGAACTCATCCACTATCTTCATGGCATCATGTGCCTAGAGCACATCATCTAGGATAGTCTTGATAACCTTCCTTTGTCAAAGTCCTTGGCAGACTGATATAGGGACTCCATGTATTCATAATCCTTTGGGGTGCATGATTTTGTGGTGAAGGGGTTGACTTGTGACACCCTTACCACAAATGCCTGAACTAAGCCCAAAGGATATTGGGCAATAGTTACCTTCTCTTTTAGGGCCTTAACCAATTCCTTACATACCTCAATCTTGAGGTTAAGTCTGGAGTACTGGGCTCGGAGGGAATCATATGATTTGTCTCCCAAAATTCTCACCTCTGTGACGGCTTCTTCCCTGGCATTGAAGACTTCATCCAACCCCACCTTCCATTTTTCATACTTTTCTAAGTCTTTCTCCCACACAACAGTGGGGGCATTCACCTGACTAAGGAGAATGTTGATCTAATAGAGATCTAGGAGTAACACCACCAAGAATTGCCTTACGGTGACTACCTGCTCGGTGATCCACCCATCCACAGCCTGGGCCTTTATCTTTATGGCCCTTAGAGAATCCACGTCACCCTATGCAAGTGGCAATCTGGAGGTAGAAGTTTTTGGGTGGACCTCGACCAGGGGATGTGTAATTTTTTCCAATAGTGCGAAGAGATTTGCATTAGTCTCTTTTTCCTCCTTCAACTTCTAGGTCTATTTATTGTACCAAGCCTCCACTACTTTGGTGGCCTCTGTCAGCAGGTCCAACTCACCCTGCTTATCTCTCCTCCCCAATGTTACCACTGTAATAGTATAATCCTCGGGCCTTACCACCGCTGTATCTACATATGGGGGAGATATTGCGATCGTTGCAACTGTACTTCCAGCTAAACTGGTCCAGAGGGTATAGACCGTCTGAGCCTTTTTAGGCTTCTTGGCCTCTGCATTTCGGGTCATCATCTCAACCAAGCAGAGTGGAACACCTGTTGCTACCACTGGGGTCTTTCTCTTTCTTTATTCCACCAGCCATTGGGGTGGCTGAGGCGGCTTAGCTATTAAGACCTTGATATCGTGATTCCATTCAGAATCTGGTGGTGCATTCCCGGTATTTGCAGTGTCATCAGGTTCCTTCTCTTGTTCCTATTCCTGTTCCTTTTCCTACTCTTCGGAGGCCTTGGTATTTTCTTCCAGGTTGGCGTCCTCTTTTGTGATGTCTAGGGTTTCTTCTCTACCGGTGCCCACATCACCTGTATCCTCAAGGATTTCCCCATCCTTCTCAGCATCGAGCGAATTAACATTTGTACCTTCGGGGGTTCTTCCCTCGTCCTACTGTTGTTGTTCTTCCTCTTCGGCTTCATTTGCTGGAACATCTTCCTCCATTGGGACATTTTTTGGAGGCAGCTCAGGTATCGGGCCAAGATTTAGTGTTTCAGTCACCGTGATTACCTCACCGAATGTACTATGGGGAATTTGGTCACCCGGTGTAACCAAAGGTGTTTGGAGCGTGATGGACGGGGGTAGGGTTGATCCTGTGAGTCTAGTTTCCCTAGTCATCAGTTTCTCATCTATTTTTTACCTTGGTTCATCTTCAGCCTCTCAGATTGGTGTTTTCTCCCACTCCTCTTGCTCCTTTTGTGTTTCCTCCTGGACTTCCTGCTCTGCGGCAGCTTCTTGCTCCAAGACTTCCTTTTCAGCGGGGACCTCTTTTTCATGAGCGGCGATCTTTTCTACCGCATGATCTATATCCTCATGTAGGTTCATGAGCTCATCTACCCCGAAGACATCATCAAAATCATCATGTGGGGGAGAGGTATCAAAAATATTCTCAAGTTCGGGGGAATTCGAACTGACATATACCAGGAGCATGTTACGCATACTGGGGCCTTCATCTGTGCTCGAGGTGGGATTCACCTTCTGCTTCTTCTTCCTTTGTAGTGGGACCCCAGCATCCAAAATACTTGTAGACTCTGCCTCAGTGAAAGTTTGCCTTCTCATCATTGCAGCCAATGACACGGATCCCGTCGGGCGAGCAGATGCTACTGGAGTTGCGAGGAGGCCCTAGAAAATTTGTGTGCTTATCTTCTGGCTTTCCAACCTCAACGCCTCCATTTTCTCTTGTAACTATACCATTATTGGGGGTGGACCCTAGGGAGGTACCTTGGACGAGGTACCCTCTGTCTCTTTCCCCTTTCTTGTGCTGGGTCCTGCAGCTCCGGAGGTTGAGGCGGACCTCCGAACAATTTGTCATTTCTGGGTGCTCTTGGGACACACCCGCGCAAAATACTTATGACTATTTTCTATAATAGGGTGGCATACTCCCTCAATTGTTAAATCTTTTGGGGTGGCCCAATCCATCGAGGGGAGATCCAATTTGTCTAACCCCTGCTCTTTATACAGTGGTGATGACATGTAACTGATTGAATGTTTGATAATGTTAAGTTGAAGATGATGCAAGACATTAAATCAGTTAATGGTTTGTATGTTAGAGTAGTTATATAATAGCTAATAATTAAATCATTTAATTATTAGTCTATTATACTTTATGCTTAAGTTTCACTTAGGCAGCTTTATATTTCTTTAGGGTTTTCCCTTTAGGGTTTCGTGATTCCTTTTATAAGGATTCACCTCTTAGTTTTCATTAAGGAGTTTTTTGTATTCACTATTGTTGATAATATAGAAGTTTTATTCTGTCAACATGAATATCTCATCTCTGGCTTTTTGGCCGCCATAGCTTTCTATCTTCTTTCTGACTTCTGAGCTTGTATGCTTCTTCTTTAGCATTTTTATTTTGTAAACGCACTGAGATAAAGTGCCTACTTCTGTATATCTGAGATCTTGTACACCTTGTTTGGTTGTTGTACTCGCACTTTTTTATAAAGTGCTATGGGGGGTTATGATGCTTATGCCGTTTTAGGCGCATCCACCTTTGTCAAGTGAGCGTACCTTCCACGACATTAGCCCATGTTGTGTGTCAGTGACACCACCCTTTATCCTGTGTTTATACTTCTGTTGCACAGTTGGTGTTCCTGGTTCTTCTTTCTGCAGATGTTTCTGGCATTTCATTTCAGTGTTTCTGTCACCTCTCCCAGTTCATCATTATGGGGGGGTTCACCTGTTGGTTCTATTGCTTCCTGGTTCGATTGATCAGCTCTTCAGACATTGTCTTCTCTACCTAGTCATGCACTTCAGTAGGGGTTCCAGCAGTCTCTTCTGACAGATTTTTCAGCTACATACTTTGGAGATGCTTCTTGCTCATTCTTGTTCCTCTCTCTGGGACATCTTTTCCCTTTCTTGTTTTGGGTACCTGATCAGGCCTAGTTGTCGGGACCCATCTTTCCTGCTTTCTGCAGTAGTCTTTAGCTGTTTTTCTTCTCCCTAAGTTACACTTAAGGGGGGTGTTAGAGTAGTTATATAATAGCTAATAATTAAATCATTTAATTATTAGTATATTATACTCTATACTTAAGTTTCACTTAGGCAGCTTTATATTTCTTTAGGGTTTTCCCTTTAGGGTTTCGTGATTCCTTTTATAAGGATTCACCTCTTAGTTTTCATTAAGGAGTTTTTGTATTCACTATTGTTGATAATATAGAAGTTTTATTCTGTCAGCATGAATATCTCATCTCTGGCTTTTTGGCCGCCATAGCTTTCTGTCTTCTCTTCTATCTTTTGCTTATGTCTTGTAACTGTCATGCATGTAGGTGTTCTTGGGAGATTAGCTTTCAGCCTAATCTAACATTGTATTGTCATTGATGTCAACTTTATATCATCTGTACGATCATGTACATAATTCCAAAGACTTCAGAGAATTAATGGAACAGAGATTATGCTTTCAACAATGCATAAAATTCAAGTATTCACTAAGTGACAGACAACACCGACGGAGTGCACACCACCAGTAAAGGAAAAGAAAAAGTCACAGTGATGCCCAACAAGAAGAAGATAGTGTTGCTCAACGAAGAAAAATTATAGTGTTTCTTGACGAGTAAATATAAGGATTCCCGATGGACGAAGATCCCAAAGCTAACTAGAGTCACACCGACGGAACTGGTAGTTGTCACCGATGACTAACTGCAGAGTTGACCGACAGAACAGAGAGTTCAGAAAATGACAAAATATCTAGTTGGAAGAGCTTAAGGATACACTTAACTGGTTGTTTTATTTGACCAGAGTTAAGTAATTGATTTAAAGAAGATTTGTACAGTTGGCATGAAGATAACTACGAGATAAATCAGGAGTTAAAGCTGTAAATCAGATTGGCTAGATTGTTTTTCGCGCCAAGAATCAAGAATTAAGGAATATCATGTCTATATAAGAGATAAGCATAATTCATTTCTGTGATCACAAGCATTCACATACACGAAAGGGGAGTGAATAGAAAGAGGATGCTGAAGAGAAACTGGTGAAGAAGAACTTCATTCAATCCTGATCAATCAAGGTGAAGGAGAGCTAAAGAATTTTGCGGACACCAATGAATAGTGAAGCACAGCATCACAGAGCAGAACGTGTGGAGCACAAATAATTGAATTGATACATTGATCAGAGAGGTATTGTACTTAAATAGATCTAAAAATCTGTAATTCAAGTTGCATTAGAAATAGGTCATTTTGTTTCAGTTTAACCATTGAAGCATTAAGTCTCTTAACAGAGCAGGACTTAACCGTCTTCTATAATTGAGGTATATCCTAATAGATTGCCAAAAAGGTTGATTCATGAAAGTAGCATTGAAATTGCATAAAGCCTATTGATAGCCTAAGAAAAAGGTTGATTCAAGGATGGTATAAAGATTTGCCTAAAGCCTATTGACAGTCTAAGAAGGAGACTAATTCAAGGATGGTAGCAAAATAGATGCCAAATACTAAGTGACAACCTCTATGTATAAAATCCTCTAACAAGGTCGCACTTAAAAGTGTGTTTGTAACCTTTAACAGGGTTGGCTCCTAACAGGGCTCACTTCAGAAGAGTAAAAATTTGGGGTACCGGTCCCAGTGGTTTTTCCCTTAATAGGATTTCCACATTGAAATCCATGTGTTATGTGTGTATGGTTTATTACTTTACTATTTTACATTTCACATATGGATTTCTGGATTGATTGGTATACTCTGCATATTTACTGAGTATCGGTAAATAGTTTTACTGCTTATCAGTTATCAAGGAGAATAAGGACAGACAAGGTAAACTGGCAGACAGTTAATTATTATAAGTATTTCAAGGCATGCATCTTGTATGGACTTAATAATCTGAGGTGTAATGATTGGTGGTTAAAGTTTAAAGGATGAATTTTCGAGGCCACTGATTCACCCCCCCTCTCAGTTATTACTAAAAAATTGGTCCTCCAGCGGCCCATCCTTTGAGAAACCCTTCGGGAAACCTCAAAGATAAAAGGCTTTCATCAAGCCTTTAGAAATCCATGAGTGTTGGCAGGCCCAGAGATCAAAACTGTCTTGGCAATCTGCCCAAAAATCTTCAATATCTTCTATGTGGGGCGGGGATGCCCCGGGAAGCACTAGTGCTATTTTAACCAATGGATCAAAATTGTTTTGGGGATGGTCAAATTCCACCAATCCCAAACTCTTCATTTCTTTGTCTACCTCTTTTTCTATGGCTAGACTGTAAGAATAGTTCCCGCAAGAAATTGGCAATGGAACGTTAGTAACCTTCTTCACTGTGAGGAGGGCGTGCAACTCCAAAATTTGTGTGCAGAATTCTAAAAGAATGATTCTATCCCCGCAATACCGGGGAAGAATATAGGTTTTCCCGGAGAAGCTGATCACCCGAATATATGTGTGGTTCTAGAATTGAATGAAATAATTCCCCTAGGTGCTCACCAGGTTCATCACCTCTTGTGATAACCGGTATCCGAAATCCTAAGTAAGTGTCAAAATATTCTGGTAAATGAAGGCATTATTTATCCTGCAAAAATTTAGGAAACTAAGTTCCCACTAGACCTAGGGGTAATGATCCCACGGCATCAATTGTCCTAGCCCGTTCCCAAGAATGTCCATTGTCTGCAAATCCAAAAAAGCCGATCTTTGTTGGGCTAGTGCCCATAACACATATGATGTCATATAGAACTTTGAAGTCCAGAGGACACTCTTCATTTGTGTGTCCACATGATCAGAGATGATAGCTGTCCAATTGAATGTCTAGCTGTGAGTGATGATGCAGTAGAGAAAGTAATACATCCATGCTGAGAAATCCTGGGCATGGGGCTCTCCAAAGAGCCTACATAGGAATATGATGTCGGTCTGCATAGGTTCTTTGAAATCCCCGCGGGGAATTTCTAGCTTCATCTTTTTGTAATCCCTTCTTGGGGATTTCATCCAATGGGTGTTGAGATACTGCCAGGAGAGGAGAGAAGCCTCCTCCAACTCTTTTAATGATGTGGACCGGGGGAGAATAGCGGATCCCTTGAATTGCGGGATCCCCAACCCTGAAGCAAAATTTGCTACATCCAGATTGACGATAGTCACTGGATAATGTAATGGTCGGGGATCGGCGAGGAGAACAACTTGGTTGGGGGCATTGTAAAGCATCACCAATTGGAGTATCAGTTCTGGTGCTTGCACCGAGCAGGGAAAACTTACAACCTTGATGATCCTGGAGGTGGCCAAGTATGTAGCCATAGCATCTCCGTCAGCCTTTTGTTTGTATATGACTTGAACAAAGCCCTGTATTTTAGCCCATAGTCTAGGCTTCGTGTCTGTTATATCTTGCAACTTAGAGTCCACCTTGGACCCTACAAGAGCACCCTCCTTCGAGTACTTGGAAGTTAGCGATAGCTTGGCCAGCAACTTTTCGGCCTTTGTTTTTGTAGTTGCCCGAGTGGAGGTGGTTGGAAACTCTGGGCTATCAGGATTGAGGAGCGATCACTTCAGACATCTTGATAAATCAATCTATAACCTGCAAGACCTAAGAACCGTCAATACATGATATGATGGAAATAATACTTTAAGGACTCTGGGGAATTCACCACCATTTTGCACCTGCCCAAAAATGTGTTAGCATGCATCAAAATCCCAAAGTAAAAAAATTAACATGAATCAGATCCTGACAAACACCCGGGGACTCCGGGGCATTGGATCAAGTGACAAAAATAGAATGAAGACCCAGGGAATTCTTAGCACCCAGAGTTTAGAGGAACTAGCCATTGTCGACACGATCGTCAATAAGTCATACTTAGCTGACATGGGTCATCACGTAGCCACATGATAGGCGGCGTAATGGAATTAAAGGTGACAAGTGGGCTGACATGGGGGAAGTAAATTCCAGATGGGATGGGATTTGAATGCCCACTCATGGGAAATTAATCCCGTCATTAAGATGACATGATGGAGGAGAGAGAAAGCTACCATGGCTCGAACTAGCGATGTGCTGAGTTTGAGTCATGGTGAACATCTCTCTGACGAGCTCGACAAACGGCTTGGACGTGATAGAGCGTGGTGAGCTCGACACAATGGAGGGATATATAGGAAATATACACCCAATATACAAAGGGCCGAAGCACAACTAGGGCCGAATCACAACTCATGGGATGACCACAAAACAATGATATATATACACTATAAAATAGAGAATTACATAGTCTACAGAATGCACAAAAGCACCCTCACTATCATACAAAGTATACAAACATATATATTATATTACAACTGCACATAGGGTGGACAACCCTTTGGCAGAGCCAACCCGCCAAAGGGAGGCGATACGAAAGCCAACGGGAAAGGCACAGTGAAACAAAAACAAAACTAAAACAAAGCAGAAACGAAAACAAGATAGACAAAAGCAAAAAAGAGAAAACTAGAAAACCAGAGAGGGGAGAGTTGAAGGCTTACCTGGAAACATGGGGAATGTGGGGGAGATGAGAATGGGAGACACTCTACAACAAGTTCACCTTCAAGTAACCATGAGTGAGCACTGCAAATCACTTGTTTAGTTGTTTTTAGTCACCAAAGCAATCTGCACTTAATCTCTTTGAATTCTCCTTAATCGCTCTGAGTGTTTTAATCACGGTAAATGTGAAAATGATAGGTAACTTCTATTTATACCCCTAGGGTAAAAATGTGTTTCTTTCTCCCCACAAACTCTGAAACAAACAAACCTCCGGACTCCTAGCCCGTGGATTTCATGCATCCACACCTTCTAACAAAAGAAGAAATGACAACAGAGAATCCTGGAGTTT
Organism: Thuja plicata; assembly: GCA_018584345.1. Classification (NCBI taxonomy): domain Eukaryota; kingdom Viridiplantae; phylum Streptophyta; class Pinopsida; order Cupressales; family Cupressaceae; genus Thuja; species Thuja plicata. Next base: position 287,050 of record MU223324.1, read on the forward strand.
GGAATTTGGCCAACTCAAAAGAACAAACGAACTCCAGGATCGGGTCCTAGAGACAAAAGAAGACAAAAATCAAAAGAAAGACAACCCTCACGGAAGCAAAGCCCGGAGGAAAAACAAAAGAAACAAGAAACCAAAGGAAAGAGAAAAAGCGAAAAGGGGGACCCAACATTTTGCCTACAAAATCTAGGGACGGGTATGTAGGGCATAACAAATGGCGACTATCTAGGATGAGTGCCTTAGCGCATTTGAGAAATTTATAATCTCTAGTTAGAAAAACCAAAATTAATCTTTACTTAGAGAATTCTACTTGAAAAGTGTGAGGTGTCTGAGAAAATTAGACTCATCATTGATTCAATCTTTCGGTCTTTCGTCAGCTGTGTAGTGTGTGCTTTGAAAGAAAACCAAGCTAATGACCTCTAGGAGAAGTAGAGAGGAGGCATTTAAGAAAATCAAACCAAAGTCGTCATATCTTGCACGTTTCCCTTGGATAACAAAATTCTCTTCTTTAGTTCTTTCTTTTCTTCTTCTTTTCTTTCCTGGATGGAAAGGCAGTACTTCTTTCACCATGAAGCTTAAGCTTAGCTAAGTTTAATGACGGTACTTCTTTCACCTTTCCATCCACTTTAGATTTTTGAATAGGAGAGAATGTTCTAGACCTAGGATATTTTGATGATTTTTAGTCTTGGTTAATCATCCAGTGCAAACGATCTTCCCTCAAGGTGTATGATTACTTGCTTCTTTAATTCTCTTTTAACTGGTGTCCCGACTGTCAAGATATGAATTAGATGAAGATTACCCATAACCTTTTACCATACTTACAAAATAACTCTGGAGTGCAGACAAATTCCACCATGCTAACAATAGATTCCAAATTCACCGGAATGCATAAGGTATCATTCCAAAAACTAGATGTTATGTGAAGCATACCAATCTACGAAATGAGGGCAACATGCTGGGAACCCGGGAAATAAAGGAAAATGAAAAAAGATAAAAACAAAAGGAAAACACGAAAAGGAAAGGTAGACCCGGAGGACAGCCAACAAACTATTTACAAGGAACTCCAAATGAAATACCAGGAAATATATTTACAAGTAAGATATATACATATAGTACAAATTCGGACAAATTCATCACCTACCTTACTGAAAATAGTGCTTAAAAAACTACCCATTAACAGGAAATGGGATGGCTTCTCTGGTCATAGTGTTGAGGCGATAATTTTTTGCCCCATAGATCTCAGCTATCATATATGGTCCAAGCTAGAGCCGTTGGAAATTAGTGTGCTTTCCCTTCTTTTCCCGGGCCTTGTCCCACAAGAGGACCAAGTCCAAAATCTGAAAGGCCTTATACTGGGCTCTTCAGTCAAACCATTGTTTTACTACTACTTGATGATGTGCAAAATGTTCAAGGGCTGCGTCTCTTTGTTCCTCCATTCGCACCAGGTTCAAAAGCCAAACTTCCACAATGTTGTCCCGGTTGTTGAATTCCTATATAAATTGTAAAACCAGGATCTGTAAGTTGATGGTGAATACTAGATTCTGGCCATAAACCAGATGGAATGGGGATGTCCCTAGGGCTGCCTTTATTCAGATGTGATCCACCCAGAGGGTGAATCTAAGCTTTTGGTGCCAATCCTGGGGGTTCTGTTCTAACAAATGTTTGATCACCTCAAGCAATTTTTTGCTGGTAGACTCAGCCACACCATAACCCTAGGGGTAGTAGTTGCTAGAGAAATTCAGGGTGATCTTTCTGTCATAGGTTCATTCAAGTAATTACACCAAAGAAAATTTCAGACCATTGTCACATACTATAGAAAAAGGCATTCCAAATCTTGTGACAATGTTTTCTTCCTGGAATTTTATAACTACGTTGGTCATGTTATTTTAATAAGGAATCGCTTCATACCACCGAGTGCAGTAATCGGTAGCAGTCAAAATGTACCGGTAGTTGGCAGATGAGTTGGGGTTGATTTCCCTAATAAATTCAAATGCCCATTGGGAGAAGGGTCTAGCTTCGAAGGCCGGCTGCAAAGGCATGGCCGGGTTCTTCTCACGATGTGCTATTGTTTGACAAGTGTGGCATCTCCTAACGTGAGTGTAGATGTTCTTAAAGATACAGGGCTAATAGTATCTAGCATAGAGGATCTGATGGGTAGTGGCATCAGCTGATCCATGCCTGATTCCAAACTTCCTATGGAATTCTTTGATCATCTTCGCAGCTTGATCCCTGTCTGTGCACCGAGGTATACCCCCTCATAATTCTTGTGAAAAAGCGTTCCATTTTTATCATGAAGTGTGCGCTTTTTAGCTGCAAGGCACGATGTTTGTTTGGGGGCAGCCCCTCCTGGCACCTATTGTTCAACAATAAGTATACCAAGTCGGTATACCATGGATCTAGAGTGATGGACTCGACTATATATGTTTAGCATTCAATAGCTGGAGTTCCTTCTGCCATCGCTCTACATAGTCCCTGGCCTCAGACTATCTTCATGGGTTGCATTTCCAAATCATACTCTTGGAGGATGGCCATCCATTTCCCTCATCATTCACCCAATTCACTCTGCAGGAGTAGAGACTTAACAGCCTGATCCGAGATGATAGCATACACATTGCTCTAGAGAATGTAATGCTTGAATTTCTTCACGGTGCAGATGAGAGAAAAGGCCTGCTTTTCCAAAGGTGAATACCTGACTTCAGTGTTCTTAAAGGAGGAGCTCATGAAAGCTATTGGTCGTTCTTCCCCTTCAACCTTCTGGGTCAAAACTACAGTAGTAGAATGCAGCGAAGCAAAGGAGTATATGTGAAAAGGGAGGGAATAGTCTAAACTAGCCAAGACTGGTGCCTCCATAATTGTTTGTTTGATTTGGGCGAATGCCCACTTTGCTTTAGGACTCCACTCAATCTTTGTATCTTACTTCATCATCTCATTGAGTGGTTTCACTATCTCGGCGAATCCAGTGATGAATCACTGGAAAAAGTTGATCTTTCCAAAGAAAGATCTCATTTCTTTCTTGTTGTGAGGCATCTGTAGATTTAGCAGCACTTCAAATCTCTTAGGGTCTATGGATATACCCTTCTCACAGACAATATGCCTGAGCAGCTTCCCTTCAGTGACCCCAAATATACATTTCTTAGGGTTGAGGGATATTCCATACCGGTGACATCTCTCACAAATTTGGGTAAGGTAGGTGGAATGATCACGCCTGTCCCAGGAAAAGACGGTCAAATTATCTATGTAGATGATTATGTACCGGTTCACTAGGCCTTCGAATGCAATGTCCATAGCCTTCTGAAATGTGACCCTTGCATTGATCAGGCCAAAGGGCATTGTTCGTTATGCAAACATTCCCCACTTGGTGGTGAACGTCATTTTATCTCTATCTTCATACTTAACCATGACTTGGTTATACCTGGAGTACCATCCAGAAAGGACATCATTTGTGATCCATTCACTATTTGCAATACTTCATCCAATGAGGGGAGAGGGTGATTATCCTTCTTAGATGCCTTGTTCAAATTTTTAAAATCCACGCAAAGGCAAATTTTTCTTCTTTTCTTCCTCACAGGGATGAGGTTGGCAACCCACGTAGTGTTCCGGATAGGAAAGATAATCTGGGCTGATAGCAGTTTCTGAACCTCCTGATGAATTAGAGGCTTGATCAGTGGGTTTACCAGTCTTTTCTTTTGCCGGAAGGGCTTAGCATCATGTTTTAGTGGGATGGTATGGGTCATGATGGATGTTTCATAGGTCTTCAAATCCTCATACTCCCATGCAATTAAATCAATGTATTCTCAGAGAACCGCGAGAATCTTCTTCTCCTCAAGGGAGTAGGAGGTGCCAATGTGTACCAATTTTTATTCACCGGCCTGGCCGATGTTCACTTTCTCAAATTTTCCTCCTTCTGAGGAGGATGATACCTTTTCCTGGCCCCAAGGGTCTGAGTCAAAGATTCATTCTATTGCTACCATCCCCTTAGGGATGGTGTCAGTTTGCAAGCCTATGATCCCATCATCTTCTTCACCCTACCTAGTATCTTTGTGATCTCTTTCTTCCACTATCTGGTCCTCAAAAATGCCAACATTGGCCATGAAGGCCAGGATATGTTGATCATCCTCAAAGACTTGAAAGTGGGTGATGTTGTCTGGAATGGACGGGGTGGGGACCATCTCCACAAATAATTTATGGAGCCAGGAGCCAGCCATTGGCTCGAGAGTGTTGGGAGACACGGAAAGGGCATCTGAAACATAGTTTCTTTTCCGAGGAATGAGTTTAATGCCAAAGGCATCAAAATATTCGATTAGGCTCCATGCCCGATTGCAGTATGCAGCTAGCCTTTTGTCATGACAAGTGTAATGGATCTAGACCTGCTTGACGATCAACTCTGAATCACCCAGTGCCTAGAGGCAGGTGATTCCCTTTCTTAGTGCAAATAGGAGTCCAAGGACCAAGGCCTCATACTTCATGATGCTTTTCGTGCTATTGAACTACATCTTGTAAGATGCAAGGAAGGATTTCCCCCGCGGGTTGATCAATTCCACTCTGGCCCCACAACCTTGGTTAGACCGGGACCCGTCAAACTTAAGGGTCCACAAGTCATTGTTCATTGTCTGGGGCTGGAAAGGGAAAGTGGCCTTTGGATTATTTTTGGGAAGGTTGGGAGGAGTTTCCTCCAGCTCTAATGGCTCATGGGTGAGGTTCTTCTCTGGAGAAGTCTGTGATTGGGATACCTGGGCAAGCAGCACCACGGGGGTCTTTCAGATGGACTACTGGGCCCAGGCATGTTTGTTTTGTGTTTCTTCTCCCAGAGGGCATTGATGTGATGGGTAGCAGCGGCAATGCAAGGTTCACACTCTAGTTTTGAATGTTTCTGATAATGCACCTGGCACCAGATGCCAGACAAGAGTGTAGAAGGGGTCGTTGTGGTACCCTGTGAGTTAACCTCACCCCTTAGTTTTTTGTCTAGGTCTTGTGTTCTCTAAGAAACTATGAGATCCTCCCCGGGGGTAAAATCAAATACCAGGATTTCTTGGGGTCGGTACACCCTAGGGGAAGTCATAGAGAAGAGGACTTCATTCACCCTCCCAACTTTGGTAAGGGCTTGTTTCATCCTGGGCTCTCTTTCTACCTGAATCTAGTTATATTCTCCCTCCCAGGGGAGCCACAAGTGGGAAAAGTCAGTGGAGAAGTACCCATTAAAGGACTTTGACCAATTTCGATTCAATGACATCCCGTAAGTCTCGGAGATGTCCACTAGTTGGATGTCAATTACACTTGCTACCCTGTGGTCTTGGATGAGCTAAATCTGGACGTTCTTCAGCTCACCTACCATTTTTACAATAGTTTTGTCCAGTTGGACTACTATGCCTTTAGATGAAGTAGGATGTAGTCTGAGCTTATGGCATATTGATAAGGGCATGACGTTGCCTGAAGCACCAGAATCTACCAAGAAATTGTGTAGGTTCTTCCCTTGTATGTTTAAGCCTAGTAAGAAGGGATGATCCTTGGTGTTTCCCTAGAAGATAGCCGCATTGGCATCGTCAAAGTGATAGTCTTGGGTGGGCGACTGATAGCTTCTGGGTTTCCCAAGAGCTTCAGAAGAGACTTCCTTTGCTCAGGACAGTTCAAAAAAACCTCCATCAAGGTCATGGAGGTGGTGGTTTGTTCTAATGCCTTTGTGATGTCAAACCTCCCCCCTGGGGATTGTTGGCTTCCCTTGGCCGAGTCCTTGGCTTGGTTAGAGCTAGACCCTTTTGGAGGGAAGGAGCGATCAGTTGTGTTGTCTTGGGGAGGGGTATCTTTGGGAGGTGTCGATGTGTAAACTTTTCCTTTACCATCCTGACTTTGAGTGTTGTAGGGATTCCATGGGTTGGTGAAGGCATTGGCCTCAAAGGCTAGAATAGATTCATCAAAGAACCCCTACAATTCAGATTCTTCTTTGTCTTCTTTGTCTGTTCCAAAGAAGATCGTCTCACAGGTGAAGGCACCATGAGTGGGCTCTTCTATGGGAGGTTGCAGAGGAGTAGGATCAGCATTTAGTTGTCTGTCTAGCTAGGAGATCATTATGACCTTCTCTAGTGTGGCGCATTTTACCTTGGAATGAGAGCCAGTGTCATGCAATCTACACTAGTTAGTCAAGGGCTAGAGTTCTATGACTAGTGTGAAATGGGAAGGTCCAGCACTACCCTGATTGGTGTTTTGGTTTGGAGGAGGACCTCTGGTGTTAGCGTTGTCATTCCATTACTGTTGGTTGGGCCTGGGCCCATTGTTGTAATTTCTTCCTTTGGGATTGGTATTTCATTGGCCGGAGAAGACATTCCCTCTCTAGGAAATGGTGTTGTGGGGTGCCAAAGACCCCGCCTTCAGTTGTCCCATGTCCACAGTCAATGAGGAAAATAGTCGTTGGAGGGATTCAACCTCGATGGACAGTTGGGTGTTCGCATCATAATGTGATGGTTGTTGTTGTTGGTTCTCGGGGAAGGTGATAGTAGCTACCAGAGTTAAGGGTAGCAGTCCTCCAGCCATGGGTGACTGGAAGAAAGGCACTCCGGAAGGTTGTGTCTGTGGTTGTTGCGTTTGCTGCAGTTGGTTCCAGGGAACAAATTTTAGACCCGGTATTGTCTGTGTTTGCGATGCATATACATATCAGGCCTGCTGGTCCATTAGCAGTGGTGGGGGATTCTTGGCCATCACAGGAGCACCCATTGCCTGATTTGGGTTGTATCCCCCGGTGTAAGAAGTTCCATCGGGTATAATGTTAAAAGGCATGTTCTTCCCAATCCCGCCCGGAGCTTTGTTTAAACTGCGGGACAACTCTAAAGCTAGGTTGTACACCTTTTCTAGAGTATCTCAGTCAATGGGGGTGGTAGTTCTCCATAGGAGAGTGGCAAAAAAAGGGTCCATTATGTTGAGGTACATCTAGATGGTCACTTCCAGGATGGGATGATAGGACCCATGCACTGCTTCAAGGCGCGTTGGAACTGATGGTTGAATGTGGCAAGGGGTTCATTCGGTTCCTTCCTAATGGAGATGAACTGTCCATGGGACCACATTAGGTCCATATGTACATGGAAGGCAGCCAAGAAGGTGTCTTCCATATCCTTCCAACTATTGATGGAGTTGGCCAGCAGATTAAGGTACTAGTTCAACTTGTTCTATCCCAAGGATAGAGGGAACATCCAGGTCACAACATCTTGATGTTGGATCCGGTGTTGATTCATGGCATCTTTGTATGTCTACAGATGCTCTTCTACGGTTTGTGAGCCTAAGTGCTCATATCGGGGGTAGATCTTCTCTGGGTGTCCAGGAAGATCGTTGGTTTCACCCGAAAACTGTCCCATTGGGGACCCGGTGTTACCAAAGTATGTAGCCATCGAGGGTGTTGGATTTTGGCTACACTGAGTGTTAATCCCCTAGGTCATCTAGGAGACTTGAGTATTCTAATATGTAGTAGATCCCCAAACAATGTTGGCTGGCTTGGCTTTTGGGGTCCACTTCTTTCGAGCGGGAGGCTCAATTTCAAAACACCTTCCGGGATTGGGGGTTGATCTAAGGACTTTCGAATTGGGAAGGTGAAAAAGATCCAATCCCACTAATGGTATTCTTCCTAAAACTATGGCTTGGGAAAACCTCAGGTGGTATAAAATCTAAATCCTCAGAAGGGGACAAGCTCATGCCCTCCCTCTAGCGCTAGTTTCTATTGAGGGGACTTCGTGACCGGGTCTGCCAATAGATGTAAGTTGTCACTGGGTACTGGGGTACTGGCCAAATTTTCCTGTAAAGGTTGTCCGAGGAATAAATTCTTTAGGCCTTCAAGCATGTGAGATTTGGGTCTCGACAGTGTGGGGATCGCTTGGGAGTGTGACTATTTTTTTTAGGGGGATAGCTGGTTTTCTTGGCTCGTCTTCTCTGGGAATTATGTTGGGTCGGGGTTTCCTGCAAGCATGCATTAACTTACCAAATAAACTTCAAAAGATAGGCCAGGCTTAGAAGTATCCATCTACCTATAGTCATTCAAATACATTTAAAACATCAACCATGCTCTAACATACTACACTAAAATACTAAATGTGCACAGAACCATCAGTTCCTACATATTCAATAGCGAGGGAAAAATAAGGTCGTTAATCTACTTAAAACATTAGAGCAAAGGACATTACAAACATACAACACAAAAGAACATTAATCTAGAGATCATAATGCTAACAAAATCATTTCCAGAACTCCTCTTTCTTCATTAACAGTTTTTCCAGCGAATACTAGTGCGTACAATAATGGCTCCAAGGGAGCCTCTATCTACCGAAAACTTGTAAAAACTAAGGAGTATTGAGCTCTGCAACTGCTAAAAATGGAATATTGAAATGCTATAGCTATGGACTACAAAATCATCACTTCTGTCGACCCTTGGAATGAGGTTGGACTTGTTATTTATACACATATTTTCCCTAAAACTAACCTAACTCAACTTTACACTCAACAATAAAATATGATTTCCGGTGGCCAGTACTACCTGCACCATGTTACAACAACCTCGAGAAGAATGGAGGTCTGACATGTCAGAAGAATGAGACAAGAAAGGAGGTATGGAGGAATCGGCCTTGAGAAGAGAGCTAGAGGGAGAATAGAAGAAATTTGATCCTCCGAGGATCGAAGCTACATGCCTCATCAATGTAAAAGTGGCTCACTATCTCCGATGTGCCAGGTGTTCAATGCTTGGGTGGCGCCTTGGGAAGACCATCTGCCAGAACCATGCCTCGAGCTGACGTGCCTTGCTAGGGTCACCTACTTGATGACAGCCTTATTAACTGCTTGATAATGACCAGTCAGCTCTGGGGAACCTGGACGCAGGTCACCAAAAGAATACAAAACTATGGATCTGGAACTCTAAGATCCGAGAACTTGCACTCAAAGAATAAAGAATGTTCAATATGCATCCTACTACTAAAAACCTCTACAATCTGGAGAACCTTATTGCCCTTTAATATTTCTAAAACCTTCCAAAACTTGGCTTATGCCATCCTCGTCTATATCCTTAATGCCCTACCATCAGCCATGGACAACCTCAAGTTTCTCTTCAACCTCTCTGGCCCCATTCCAGAACTCATCCACTATCTTCATGGCATCATGTGCCTAGAGCATCATCTTGGATAGTCTTGATAATCTTCCTCCATCAAAGTCCTCGGCAGACTGATATAGGGACTCCATGTATTCATAATCCTCCAGAGTGCATGATTCGGTGGTGAAGGGGTCGACTCGTGACACCCTTACCACAAATGCCTGAAATAAGCCCAAAGGATATTGGGCAGCAGTTACCTTCTCTTTCAGGGCCTTAACCAGTTCCTTGCATACCTTAATCTTGAGGTCAAGTCTGGAGTACTGGGCCCGGAGGGAATCATATGATTCGTCTCCCAAAATTCATGCCTCTGTGATGGATTATTCCTTGGTGTTGAAGACTTCATCCAACCCGGCCTACCATTTTTCATACTTTTCTAAGTCTTTCTCCCACACAACAGCGGAGGTATTTGCCTGACAGAGGAGAATGTTGATCTGATAGAGATCGAGGAGCGACACCACAAAGAATTGCCTTACAGCGACTACCTACTCGGTGATCCACCCATCCACAGCCTGGGCCTTTTTCTTCATGGTCCTTAGGGTGCGTTTGGGTACTAGAATAACATATCCTAGATATGGCCAGTTCTAGAAGATACATATCCTCGAAATGATTTCCAGAATATGGGTTGGACCTGTTTGGTTCACCCGGAAGATGACTGGGAAGATGCATTTTCTACATTTGGGTGCCACAATCTAGAGTTGGAATACGCCCTGGAATTGGAATATACACTGAATAATGATTTATTTTATTATTTAATTTCTTTGTATATATAGTTAATTTATAAATTATTGAAAAATGTAATTATGTTTTTGACATTTTGTAGGAGTTTTTTAATTATTATTTTATTTTTTCTATGACCACTAAAAACAAAGATATTTTTTTAATTTGGTTCATTTTATAATATTTTCAAATAAAAATTGTGTTTACAAGTATTTTTAAATTTTAACATTTTGTATAATTTTATGTTATATTTTTTTATTTTGTAAATTAAAAAACTTCAAAATACACAAGGCATCATTATAAACAAGCCATCTCTTTTATTAATTATTTTTTTCAAAATGTTGCCTACAACCCAGCTCACTAGGGGCACCGGTAGGAAAGAGTCGGGTGGAGAAAACCTCTTGTCTAGCCCCAAAAAGAAAACTTGATAAGATTACAAATAAATGGATGAGGCATTCCTCATTACATAATGCAGATTTGAAATTACAACCAAATTAATGACACATTCCTCATTTACATAATGCAGTGTTAAAATATTTATAGTCTAATGAATCTTTTACGCTCTTTCATGACCGAACTCTCATTTTTTGTCTATGGACCCTGCATACATAGGGCATACCAGTACTTTGCGCTTTTGTTAGTACCACAATTTCTGTAATATTTTAAAGACAAAAAAAACATATAAATTGTAACCCCTAATGAAGTACATTCAACTCCTAACTTTTGTATGAATTTTAAAAAAAAAACTTATCAATTATATTACCTTCATTTGCCTCCTTCGATTCTTACCTGAATGAATGACACTTGTCTGGATCAAAACACGACCAATTAAATGAATTGATACATGATATATCTCTGTTAACCTCAAAATTTCTCTACAAATGTGGGTTAGAAAGTAATGTCCAGTAAGAAGATTATCCAAGAAAACACTATATACGTTAAATCATGTGACTGACAGTAGATTGAGGCTCACCTGAGCCACAAACATGAAGGAAGAAGAATTATTGTTAAAAAAAAGTAACCATATATATGCGTATTTCAGGCAAAGAGAAGTTACGTCATATCCATACTAAATAAAAAATAAGTTACAACATCAAAATAGTCACTGACTAATTTCTAAGCTCATCTCCACATATGGTCTAGCAAAGATATGCGATTACAATACAAAGAAGGCATCGTAAAAATATAATTTCAGCATTTGCCCTAGCCTGACACAATTTGCACTCAAATCCTTCGTCACGGATAAGTGGAGATGGGTAGATAGATGCAGACGGGTCGTTGTCGACCCATCTAAAGTATCCACAGCCATTATTTCCCTGTGATACCCAATCTACATTACTTATTATTATAAAATGAATAGTATTTACATTAGAAACATAAAATATATATATGCATTACCAACCTTTTTTCTATTTGGGCAGCACCAAAATTATCGTCTAGGGTTGCTCTGTGTTCGTGAAGTCTTCAACATGCACTGCCCACCACCACATTGACAATTTGGCATATTGACAAGAGTCATCAACCCTATATCAATAATGCACCGCACCATCTTTACTACATTTAATTACATAAACATTATAACATATAATCATAGGATCATAATAAAGTGCATAGCAGAAATCTTGCAACATATTTGTATCAAAGTAGTCTGCAATGGCCCAAAGCAGAGTCCACATGAACTGGAAAGGAGAAGGAGGATTGTAGGTCCTCAGAGAAATGTTGATGAATGGTTTGGGTGGTACAAGGCATTGAAGCCAAATTAAGCCTAGATGAGTTTGAAGGGGAACACGAGAACCAGGGAAATGCTGCTAGGGTGATGAAATCTATGAAAAGGCTCATTGAAGTTGTTACTAGACAAGGCTATAGGGTCTAAGTCAATATATTATGAAAACTCAAGCCAAATATATTCCTAGACTAGATCCAAGAGTTGGAGTAGTATATCGAGATGGAAAACATTGATGAATATGATCCTAAAAAGAGTAAAAATGGCAACCTTATGGAGTAGATTCAAACCTTGGGATCCTCAAAACTTTCTGAATATTTCATATTAATAAAGCATCACCACAAGTGATTAAGATTCAACTCTCACTCCTAAAACAAAAAGAGGGCAGCCAAAAAGTGTGCCTAGTCCTAATATGAGATTGAAGCATTGTCACACAAATGTGAATGTTGGTAATTGTTCTGTTTCAAAATGTGTATCCAATAGAGTTGTATCTGATTCTAATTCTTCTTACAATTCCTCCATTGAGTCTTCTAAATTAGCACCTTCTAGAGGCCACTGTCATAGCTCACAAGGCATTCCCAAAATAAGCAATCACTTGGACAAAGAGAATAAGGACTTCAATGACTCACATGAGGAAAATAGTAGACAAAGCTAGCTAGTTGTCAACTATGGAAAGAAGTTCAAGGATATTAAGCTTCAACAAAAGAGATGACATTTCTCTATGGTAGGTGTCTTCCATGCCTCTGTATTCTATTTTTTTATTCATGATCTCTCTTCTTGTTAATTTCTACTGCTAATGTCCTTTCTGGAGTACTAATTTTCATCTTTTTCTTCCTATGATAAAAGTAAAGACAGAACTAAGACAAAACCGTATATTTGTAATAGCGCCAGAGGATGAGCAAGGTTAGTTGTTGTTCTACTAATGCAAGCACTACTATCAATTGTTTCTCATCAAGAAGAGAAACTCACACAGTCAATTGCAAAGGACATAGAAAGAATAAGGCCTCTCTTCCAAAACACCAAAGAATTGTATCAAATAAACACAGAATTTTATCAAAATATTTTCCATCCTAACTAGGTGTGCAATGTATCAAAATGTGTATCCAATGGAGTTGTATTTGATTCTAATTCTTCTTACGATTCCTCCATTGAGTCTGCTAAATTGGCACCTTCTAGAGGCCATTGTCATAGCTCACAAGGCATTCCCAAAAGAAGCAAGCACTTGGACAAAGTGAATAAGGACTTCAATGACTCACATGAGAAAGACAGTAGACAAATCCAGCTAGTTGATAGCTATGAAAAGAAGTTCAAGGATGTTAAGCTTCAATAAAAGAGATGGCATTTCTCTATGGTAGGTGTCTGCCATGCCTCTATATTCTATTTGTCTTGATTCATGGTCTCTCTTCTTGTTAATTGCTACTGCTAATGTCCTTTCTGGAGTACTAATTTCCATTTTTTGCTTCCTATGATAAAAGTAAAGAGAGAACTTTAAGACAAAATTGTATGTTTGTAACAGCGCCAGAGGATGAGCAAGGTTAGTTGTTGTTCTACTAATGCAAGCACTACTATCAATTGTTGCTCGTCAAGAAGATCAACTCACACAATAAATTGCAAAGGACACATAAAGAATAAGGTCTCTCTTCCAAAAGACCAAAGAATTGTATCAAATAAACACTGAATTCTATCAAATAAACACTGAATTGTATCAAAATATTTTCCATCCTAACTAGGTGTGCAATGTATCAAATAAACACTGAATTCTATCAAATAAACACAGAATTGTATCAAAATATTTTCCATCCTAACTAGGAGTGCAATGTATCAAATAAACATAGAACTGTATCAAATAAACATAGAATTGTATCAAAATATTTTCCATCCTAACTAGAGTCCTCCAAACTTCCGTGTAATGGATGCGACTCTCTCCTCATCATTCATTCTCAAGAACCCTCTGGCTTTTGCAGGATCACCCAAAAAATACTCATATGCATCAAGCATAGTACCTTGGGTAAGATCAAGGATGGCTTTCAGTGCATTATACACATTAGCTTCATCAGTTTGCAAAGTAGAGTTTTCTATTTTTAGAGGCTCTCTAAGGCCTGCACCCAAATCTCTGATCACTTCGCAAATTGCATCCATGGTACCTACCATGCTTGCATTCTTCCTCTTTGGCCTCCTTGTCGATGATGTTGAAGGGTTATCTCTGCCACTTGCACTAGATTGGTTCGATGTAGGTGTATCGATACCATCATCAGCCAAATCAGTAGCAGACTGAAAATATGCACTATCGATACCATGATAAGTGGCATCTTCCTCATCATTGAGATCTATGGCCTCATCCATAAG
>MU223324.1:306668-316941 GCA_018584345.1 Thuja plicata
AATTCACATTTTCCTTGGCTGCTTTCTACTTGACAAAACACCACCAAGGTTATAACTGCTGCTATTTTTATCACCACCGTACTTTCCATTTTAAATGATCCACAATTTCACATCAACTCAATGTACAAAACACCCAATAACTCAATGTATAGAACACCCAATTAAATGAATTTGTACATTTAAACACCCATTAATGGGGATTGTAAGCTTTCTTGAAAATCTCAATGACCCATTTGATAAATAGGGGTACCCAACCCAAGAAAGTATGTTTATCTCCATTTTGATCTTCAAATACAAGTAGTATTCCAGAGATCTCAAATACCCATACTTTCATGAGAAAGAGTGCAACAATATAAGATCATTTGAATGAAAACCAGATGTAATGGGGCCAGAGATTGAGACAACTTGTGGTAATGTTCACAGACCAATTCATGGACCATCTTTTCTTTTGTCTTTAATGGAGTCAAATGGGCTATATTGATCTTTATCACATTGTTTTTAACGGGATGACCACCGACATTGATGAAAACTGAACAAAATAATATAAACTAGGAATTTGTATGGAAACTTAATAAATCTTATTCCTTACAAAATAAAGGCCTCCCATTCAAGTTTTCTACAAGGTTGTTAACAATGATTGCTAAAACAAAAGAATTTGTAGCGGCCGTAGATCAAACTATCCAACAAACTCATGAAAGATAAAATATAGGGTATTGAAATTTCTTCCAGGATTTATTTTAAATGTTCCAAATAAACATGCACCTCCAGTCAATAAGACAACATGGAATACATTTCAAATTTGTAAAATACAATATAGAGTTTTGACCTAGCTTACCTAACTTACGGACCTTCGAACCCTTGCTCCACAGATGCCCTTGAACCATCACTGTCAGCCAACATAGATGCCCTTGAACCTCACTCTCAGCCAACACAAATGCCCTCGAACCTTCAGTCTCAACTCATAGCTTATGCGATGGAGTAAAATTCATGTGATGGAGGTTCCTGCATAATGAAAATGTCTGTGCCCGATAAAATGATATGCGTGCCTTTCTATTTCCTCATACGAACCCGATAAGAAATCTATTTTGGTTAAATAAAATTGGAATTGGAATTTGAAATTCCAATTCCACCCATTTAGGTGGAAGATAATATTCCCATTTTGGGGGAAAAATGAGAATTTGGGAATTCCAATTCCATTTTTTTCCAAGGAGCCAAACATGGAATTTGGCATTATCCAGAATATGATAATGCCAATTCCTGTCATATTCCAGGAAACAAACGGGCCCTTAGAGAATCCACGTCACCATGTGCAAGCAGAAATCCAGAGGTAGAAGCTTCCGGGTGGACCTTGGCCAGGGGCTGTGTAAGTTCTGCTAGAAGTGCAAGGATATTTGCATTGGTCTCTTTTTCCTCCTTCAACTTCTGGGTCTATTTATTGTACCGAGCCTCCACTACATTGGTGGCCTCCCTCAGCAGGTCCAACTAGCCCTGCTTATCTCTCCTCCCCAATGTTACCTCTGTAATATTATAATCCTCGGGCCTTACCGCTATTGCATCTTCATCTGGGGAAGGTGTTGTGATCATAGAAACTGTACTTCCTATTGGACCGGTCCGGAGGGTATGGATCGTCCGAGCCTTCTTAGGCTTCTTGTCCTCTGCATTTCAGGCCATCATCTTGGCCAAGGAGATTGGAACACCTATTACTACCACCGAGGCCTTTCTCTTTCTTGATTCCACCAGCCATTGGGGTGGCTGGAAACAGCTTTGCTCTTAAGACCTGGTTATTGGGATTCCTTTTGGAATCTAGCAGCACGTTCCTGGTATTTGCAGTGTCATCAGGTTCTTTCTCTTGTTCCTATTCCTATTTCTTCTCCTGTTCTCTAGAGGCTTCGGTATTTTTTTCCAAGTTGGCATCCTCTTTAGTGATGTCTGGGGTTTCTTCTCTGTTGGCGCCCACATCACCTGTATCCTCGGGTATTTCCCTATCCTTCTCAGCATCGGGCAAATTAGAATTTTTATCTTCGGGGGTTCTACCCTCATCCTGCTGTTGTTGTTCTTCCTCTTTGGCTTCATTTTTCAGAATGTCTTCCTCCATTGGGACATTTTCTAGAGGCGGATGAGGTATTAGGCCAAGATTCGGTGTTTGGGCTACCGTGATTACCTCACCAAATGTACTCCAAGGCATTTGGTCACCCAGAGTAACCAAATGCATTTGGAACATGATGGATGGGGGTACGGTTGATCTCGTGGGTCCGGTTTCCCCGTCATCGGTTGCTCATCTATTATTTTCCTTGGTTCATCTTTGGTCTCTCAGACTAGTGTTTTCTCCTGCTCCTCTTGCTCCTCTTGCGTTTCCTCCCAGACTTCCTACTCTATGAAAGCTTCTTGCTCTGGGAGTTCCTTTTTAGCGGGGATCTCCTCTTTTTCCTGAGCGGTGATCTCTTCTACCGTGTGATCTATATCCTCATGTAGGTTCATGAGCTCATCTACCCCGAAGACATCATCAAAGTCGGCATGTGGGGGAGAGGTGTCTGAAATATTCTCAAGTTTGGGGGAATCCAAACTGACATATACTAGGGGCATGTTAGGCATACCAGGGCCTTCATCTGTTCTCAAGGTGGGTTTAACCTTCTTCTTCTTTATCCTTTGTAGTGGGACTCCAGCATCCAAAATACGTGTAGACTCCGCCTTAGAGAAAGTCTTCCTGTTCATCAATGCGGCCAATGACGGGGAACCCGCCGGGTGAGCAGATGCTACTGGAGTTACAAGGAGGCCCTGGGAAAGTTGTGCGCTTATCTTCTAGCTTGCCAGCCTCGATGCCTCCATTTTCTCTTGTAACTATACCATTATGGGGGGTAGACCCTGGGGAGGTACCTTGGTCGGGATACCCTCTGTCTCTTTCCCCTTTCTTGTGTTGGGTCCTGCAGCTCCGGAGGTTGAGGCGAACCTCCAAACAATGTCCTTTTTGGGTGCTCTTGGGACACACCCATGCAAAATATTTATGACTATTTTTTATAATGGGGCGGCATACTCCCTCGATTGTTAAATCCTCTGGGGTGGCCCAATCCACTGGGGGGAGATCCAATTTGTTTAACCCCTGCTCTTTATACAATGGGTCCTCCAGCATCCCGTCATCTGAGAAACCCTTAGGGAAACCCCAAAGGTCAAGGGATTTTATCAAGCCTTTAGACATCTGCAAGTGTTGGTAGGCTCGGAGATCAAAACTGTATTGCTAATCTGCCTAGAAATCTTCAATATCTTCTTTGTGCGGTGAGGATGCCCGGGGAAGTGCTAGTGCTATTTTACCCAATGGATCAAAATTATTCCGGGGATGGTCAAATTCCACTAGTCCTAGGCTCTTCATTTGGTTGTCTACCTCTTTTGCTGCGGCTAGACTACAAGAATAGTTCCCATGAGAAACTGGGAACGGAACATTGGTAACCTTCTTCACTGTAAAGAGGGCGTGCAGCTCTAGAATTTGTTTGTAGAATAGGGTTTCCCAGAGAAGCCACTCACCTGAATATATGTGTGTTGCTGGAATTGAATGAAATAATTTCCATAGGTGCTCACTAGGTTCATCGCCTCTTGTGATAACTGGTATCGGGAATCCCAAGTAAGTGTCAAAATATTCTGATAAATGAAGGCATCATTTACCCTACAAAAATTTAGGAAACTAAGTTCCCACTAGATGTCAACTGGCCTGGCCCGTTCCCAAGAATGCCCATTGTCAGCAAACCTAGAAAAGTCATTCTTTTTTGGGCCAGTGCCCATAACACGTATGATGTCATATAGAACTTTGAATTCTAGAGAACGCTCTTCATTTGTGTGTCCACGTGATTGGCGATGATAGCTTCCCAGTTGAATGTCTGGCTATAAGTGGTGATGCAGTAGAGAAAGTAATACATCCATTCCAAGAAATCTCAGGCATGGGGCTCTCCAAAGAGCCTACATAGGAATATGATCCCAGCCTGGATAGGTTCTTTGAAATCCCCGCTGGGAATTTCTAGCTTCATCTTTTTGTAATCCCTTCTCGGGGACTTCAACCAATTGGTGTTGAGATTGTGCCGAGAGAGGAGAGAATCCTCCTCGAACACTTTTAATGATGTGGATCAGGGGAGAATAGTGGATCCTTTGAATTGCGGGATACCCAGCCCTGAAGCAAAAGTTATTACGTCCAGATTGACGATAGTCGCTAGCTAATGTAACGGTCGAGGATCGACAAGGAGAACAACCCAGGTGGGGGCGTTGTAATGCATCACCAGTTGGAGTATCAATTCCGCTACTTGCACCGAGCAGGGAAAACTTGCAGCCTTGATGATCCCGGAGGCAGCCAAGTATCTAGCCATAGCATCTCCTTCGGCCTTTTGTTTGTATATGACTCAAACCAAGCCCTGCATTTCAGCCCATAGTCTAGGCTCCATGTCTGTTATATCTTGCAACTTAGAGTCCACATTGGACACTACAAGAGCACCCTCCTTCGGGTACTTGGAAGTTAGCGGCAGCTTGGCCAGCAACTTTTTGGCCTTTGTTTTTGTAGCTACCCGAGTGGAGGTAGTTGGCAACTCCGGGCTATCAGGAGGAGTGATCACTTCAGACATCTTGATCAATCAATCTGCAACCTACAAGACCCGAGAACTGTCAATACATTATATGATGAAAATAATACTTTAAGGACTCTGGGGAATTCACCACCATTTCACACCTGCCCAAAAACGTGTTAACATGCATCAAAATCTTGAAGTAATGAAATTAACATGAATCGGATCCTAACAAACACCCAGGGACTCTGGGGCATTGGATCAAGTGACAAAAGTAGAATGAAGACCTAGGGCCTTCTCAGCACTCAGAGTCTGAATGAACTAGTCGTTGTCAATGTGACCATCAATAATCCGTACTTGGCTGACATGGGTCGTCATGTGGCCATGTGAAAGGTGGCGTAATGGCATTAAAGGCGACAAGCGGGCTGACACGGGGGAAGTAAATGCCAGATGGGATGGGATTTTAATGCCCACTCATGGTAAATTAATCCTGCCATTAAGATGACATGATGGAGGAGAGAGAAAGTCGCCATGGCTCGAACCAGCGAGGTGTTGAGTTTGAGTCGTGGTGAACATCTCTCTGAAAAGCTTGACGGATGGCTTGGATGTGATAGAGCGCAATGATCTTGACGCAATGGAGGGATATACAGGGAATATACACCCAATGTACAGAGGGCCGAAGCACAACAAGGGCCGAATCACAATTCATAGGTTGACCAAAAAATAGTGACATATATACATTATAAAATAGGGAATTACAGTCTATAGAATGTACAAAAGCACCCTCACTATCATATAGATTATACAAACATATACATTAGATTACAACTACATAGAGGGTGGACAACCCTTTGGAAGAGCTAACCCACCAATGGGAGGCGACAGGAAAGCCAATGCAAAAGGCGCGGCGAAACAAAAACAAAACCAAAACAAAATAGAAACAAAAACAAGACAGACAAAAGCAAGAAAGAGAAAACTAGAAAACCAGAGAAGGGAGAGCCGAAGGCTTTCCTGAAAATGTGGGGAATGCGAGGGAGACGAGCATGAGAGGTGCTCTACAACAAGTTCACCTTCAAGAAACCACGAGCAAGCACTGCAAATCACTTGTTTAGTTGTTGTTAGTCACCAAAGCAATCTGTACTTAATCGCTTCGAATTCGCCTTAATTGCTCTGAGTGTTTTAATCGCGATAAATGTGAAAAAGACAAGTAACTTCTATTTATACCCCTAGGGAAAAAATGCATTTCTTTCTCCCTGCGAACTCCAGAACAAAGAAACCTTTGAACTCCAGGCCTGGGGATTCCATGCATCCACACCTTCTAACGAAAGAAGAGATGACGACAGAGAATCTTGGAGTTCGGTATCCGGCCGACTCAAAAGAACAAAAAAGCTTCGGGACCGGGTCCCAGAGACACAGGAAGACAAAAAGAAAAAGAAAGACAACCCTCATGAAAGCAAAGCCCAGAGGAAAAACAAAAGAAAGACAACCCTCGTGGAAGCGAATCCCGGAGGAAAAACAAAAGAAACAAGAAACCAAAGGAAAGAGCAAAAGCGAAAAGGGGGACCCAACATTTTTCCTACAAAATGTAGGGACGGGTATGCATGGCATAACTGCATCCTAGAGAGAAGGAATGTTGGTGAATTTCACACTCCACCATGGAACCCATTCATTTGCCTAGTATTTTTCACAATAAATACTTTAGAAGAGGATTGGTGTACCCTATACTATGCCATGGATTTTTTGTCAACCCAATAGGGTAAAGTATACCATCAAACAACTAGGAAGAGGATTTGATGCATTCCATACTACATGGTTAGTTCATCTTGAATCCCAATCATATCCACAAGTAATGAACCATCCTAGCCTACTGGATTCCAACTACAATCACATATAGGCCACTGGCAACAAGTTTCTTTGACTAGGAAGAAGTAGCTTTTAACACATACCACTTAGTGACCTTCGTGATATTTCCATCTATCTTCATCACAATGTTGGGTAACACTTGGCATGCATCACACTCATTCTATACATGACTACTAATGAACACGTATAATACAACAATTACCTTTTATTATTGCTACCTACATGGTAAGGAAACTACATGTGCAATTGTTCCATATCAAATCTCAAATAGCCCCTAACAATCATTCACCTCTATGAACTAAATGAATGCTGACTAATCCAAAAGATACAATGGTAGCTATAAGCATTCTCCATTGACACGTCCAATGAAAACCAACTAATTTTTATTGTCCAAAATAGCCTTGGCAACTTTACCTCCGTGAACCATGTGAATGTCAACTAATCCCTTGCAGTAACTCAAACATCGATCATTGGCACGGTCTAATGGTTGCTTATCACTACATAAATATTCCCGTAATTCACACTTATGAGGGTCATAAATAACAGGTCTCACAATGATAAACAAAATGGATAACTATGACATAATTGATTGATTTATGAGTAGATGAAGAGATTCCTATAATTTGGGTATTAAGCTTTACAAAGACATAGAACAAACACAAGATAACCTCCTTTAAAGTCTACAAAAGAGGGAAGGTCAAATAAATTTAGAACAAATTTACCCCTTTTAGACCCCCCTATGGACTTGAGCTCACAAGGGTATCTTCACTCAAGGTCACCTACATTTCCACTTCAAAATGGTTCAAAGTTACACATAGTTCTCCTCACAAGATTTCTCAAAGGACACCTACTTGTAGGTTAAAAAAGCAAGGTTTCCTTAACAATTCACCATAGTCATAGTGATTAGCTACAAACATGGAATTTCAATACCATTTAGCAACCCTCACGATCAAATATTATGATTTTGATACTTAAAAGGGCCTCTAATCGACATACAATCATACCAAGCCATCACCATGACATCAGACAATTAAAAAAAAATATTAGGTTGTGATATTAAAGATATTTTTAGTGAAGTACGATTATGTTGATGTGATTTTTGTTTCACTACAACATAAAAATTTGAATAATTCATATTTTAGGATGAAACACCAAATTTCCAACTCTCTTGTATAAGGATGCTCATATGCTAAACAATGTATATAGACTATGTGATCAAATTGTAAGATTACCCCATTCTTTGTTGTCATTGATATCACTATTCTTGATATGTCGATATCGGTTCTTACAACTACATCTTTCTGTATCGGTTCTTAAAACTACATCTTTCTATATCGGTTCTATGTTCACCGACAGTAATTCATGGTCGACATAGTACACCACTATTTTAGTCCATACTTGTTACACACTCACGATCAAATTTTTTTTGTATAGCCGATAGTAGTTATGTATTGCAGATTGGTTACAATTTTTTTTTGTTTGGTCCCAATCGACATGGAGGAGTATATAACGATGTTGGTATATAACTAATAGAAATATACAAAATTGTAATGAAAAAGTGATACCTAATGATATCTATAATGCTATATGTATATATGATCTGTAATATGTGAATTGTTGATGAAGTTTTTGTATTGGTAAAAAGAATATTTTTAACTCACTAAGAACTCTATTTAGTACATTTGCAGATGCATGCCTATCAGTTCAATTTTGTATATTTAGCAATCTTTGGTATTTTTTATTAGGGCAGTGAGCCCTGTTGGATGATATTAGTTTTTGGTACTAATCATGTTGTTGATACTCATGTTTTGTCACTGATGTCAACATATATTTCTATGAAAGAAGACAGACTAGTTACTTGGATGGAAGGCGTGTACAGACACTGTACAGATGAACCAGAATGAGAGAAGTTGGATTTAAGAAGAATACTGAGTTTTGACCTTACATCTAAGGCTGCTTGACTTTATGTTTCATATCATGGATGTTACAGCTGTTTTAGTAAGGACTATTTTTCTGGACTATGACACAAAGAAGGTCTTTGTGTTTCGGGAATATCTTGTTGAGGAAGATGTTTCAGAACTAGAAAGCTTACTGATAGAGAGCCGAAATATGATGGTGAAATGGTTTGAGTTCGATTTCTATTTGGGTACTAATGACATCATCTGTGGAGTGTGTTCTGGAGAAGACTTATTTCCTGGCCGACTTCAGACTTGTAATGTGTGGAAATTAATTCTGAGCATGGATTGCAGATCTAGAAGTATTTTTAATGAATTGTAAATATTGTATACTTGTTATAGGTACCATGTGTATCTTAGCAAGGGCTTATGTAATTATTTGTATGATGGGAAGCCTTAATTGGCCAACCTAGTTAATTGTGTATTAGGAAAGCTTAACTGGCTGATCTAATGGGTTATTGTAAGAGGGTATATTTGAGTGATATTTTCATTTGTGAAAAAGTGTGGTAGAGAAAGAAAAGAGAAGAGATTTGTGAAGCTGCGAAGCTTGATTGTTGGATAGAGAGCAGAGTTGGTACTTCATTGGAACTAACCAAGCAAAGATAGTTGCTATTAGACAGGTCACTGGATTTTGTATTTGTTGTATACACTTGATGCGGATTGTGAATCCTTGAGGGTGTCTTTAGCCTTCTTTGAGCAGTGAGCCTTGGCAATGAGCCTACCACTTTCATTGACTCCTAACAGGGTCGGTCTCCTAACAGGGACTGTGTACTGTAATATAATAACAAGATCCTAACAGGGCTAATATCTTTTAACAAGGATAATATACTCTCAGTACATTATTTTGTGGGTGTTAATTCCCACTAGGGTTTTACCTTTAATAGGGTTTCCTTGACAACAAACATTGTGTTATGGTGTTGGAAATTACTGTGTTATTTACTTTTGATGTTATGGTTCATAAAGTTTAAAATTTAATAATCTATTGCACAACTGGTTCACCCCCTCCCCCCTCTCAATTTTCGTGTGGACTGTTATTCCTAACAATTGGTATCAGAGCTAATGGTCCTCAGAGAGAAAGTTTAACAGCTTGAGGTGATCCTAAAAATGACTTACTATAGGAAGGATAGTCTGAAGTTTGATCCTAAAAACTTTGATAGTTGGTAGAACAAGATGAGAACACATTTTCTGTCTGGGAATTGAGTACTAGATGATCACAAATAAGAATGTAGCAATAGAGACTAAGGATGAGCTAGACAAGGCTACTGAAGATGAAAAGAAACTATTTTCCTACAATATGGTTGCAAGGGAATCTCTGACCAGCGCCCTATCTGAAGGAGAATTCATCGAAGTGAAGGACTTGGACTCTACACATGACATTTGGACAAGACTAGAAGCATTGTATGTTGGAGACAAATTTACAAAACAAGCGAAGTTGCAGAACTGGAAAACAAAGATGGAATCACTGAAGATGAGAGAAGATGAGAATGTCAGAGCATATGCACAGATAATTACAGAGGTAGTTACTGGTATTAGGAACTCTAGAGGTACTTACAGTGAGGAAGAATTAATTGCAAAGATTCTTAGATCTTTGACACCTGCATATAGAACCAAAGTACAGGCTATAGAGAAGATCATACCTTTGACACCGAACTTCACCAGAGAGATGCTGATTGGAAAGCTTACTACATTCGAGGCCATGGAATTGGGAGACACTTTACCTAGGTTAAATTAACCATTCAAGGCAACTGTGCACAAGAATAAGAAGACCTTATCTGGAAATGCAAGCAGTAGTGATCTAAGAGAAGAACTTGGAGCTTATGTTGATGAATGGGAACAGATACAGGAAGAAGAAAGAAAGCTAGATGAAGTTGTGGCACTGATTTCTAGAAGAGAAAAGAGAGGTAAGGGTAAATTTGA
>MU223324.1:317649-343166 GCA_018584345.1 Thuja plicata
ATGGGGAAACAAACTAGAAGCACTTTCAAGAGCAAGGCCTATTCTACAAAAGGAAAGTTGGATCTGGTGCATACAGATCTGTGTGGTCCTACAAGAACAAGATCATACTATGGTGAAAGGTATTTTAAAATTTTTGTTGATGACTTTTCTAGAATGATGTGGATTACATATCTAAGAGAGAAATCAGAGGCATTTGACAAATTCAAGATATTCAAGGAAAAATTTGAGAATGAATATGGTTTAAAGATGAAATATTTGAGATCAGAGAGAGGAGGAGAGTTTACTTCAGAACTATTCAATACATACTACGAAGAGAGTGGAATACACAGACAGACTTTAGCCCCTAGAACTCCACAACAGAATGGGATAGCAAAGCGAAGAAATAGAAATATATTAGATGTTGCAAGGAATATGTTATTGGAAGGAAATGTATCACATGTTCACTGGAGAGAAGCAGTTGGGACTGCTATGTACACACTGAACATAATTCAAATCAGAGAAGGTACAAGTAAGACTCCTTATGAATTATGGTTTGATCATACACCTACTGTGAAATACTTTAGAATATTTGGAAGTAAATGTTATATCAGAAGAGATGATGAGATTGGCAAATTTGATGCTAGAAGGGATGAAGGAATATTTCTTGGTTATTCTACTAAAAGCAAAGCATACAAATGTTTTAATCTGAGATAAAGAAAGTTGATTGAAAGTGCCAATGTGAAGATAGATGAAAAGTTCCAAATTCATGAAAGAATGTATGATTGTGATCGGATTACAGAAATAAAAGAAGTTACTACAGAACCTGAAGAACCTTTGATGATTGAGAATGAACCTCTGATGACTGAAAATGAAGGCAAAGATGAACAGATTGAAGATAATGAGCCACAGAAGACACCAAGGTATGTTAAGAAGAATCATCCTGAAGATCAGATTATTGGTGATACAGGTAAAGGTATAATGACTAGATCTAAAGCTAGAGAAGAGATTTGTTTGATTTCTCAAGTTAAACCAAATACTACTAATGAATCATGTAGAGATGAATCTTGGACTAAAGCTATGGAAGAAGAACTTGAGAAAATTAAGAAGAATAATACTTGGGAATTGGTTCCAAGACCTAAGAACAAAAATGTGATTGGCACTAAATGGGTTTTCAGAAACAAGATGAATGAGAAAGGTACAGTGGTAAGAGACAAGGCTAGATTGGTTTTTAAAAGCTACTCACAACAAGAAGGTATAGACTATGAGGAGACATTTGCTCATGTTGCTAGATTGGAAGATGTGAGACTATTTCTTGCTTATGCTGCACATAAAGACTTTAAAGTGTATCAGATGGATGTGAAGGCAGTATTCCTGAATGGTGATCTAGAGGAAGAGGTATACATTGAGCAACCTGATGGTTTTCCTTTGACAGATGATGAAAACATGGTTTACAGATTAAAGAAGGCACTGTATGGACTGAAACAAGCACCAAGGGCATGGTATGCAAGACTGGACAAATATCTACTTTGTCTTGGTTTCAGAAATGGTAATGTAGACAGTCGTTTGTATTTAAGAACTGGTGAAGATGGAATCTTGATTATAGAAGTTTTTGTTGATGATATCATTTTTGGAGGAAATGACAAAATGAGTAAGAAATTTGCTAAAGAAATGGAGATTAAACTGGAGTACATAAGCACAAAGGAACATATAGCAGATATATTTACTAAACCTTTACCAAAAGATGCTTTTGAATACCTCAGAGGCATGCTTGGGGTGATGGCCCCTCCCAGTGGTAATTAAATGATGCAGATGTGCATCATTCCAATGGATCTCAGAGCTATATTATTCTCTAGACTTGATGTATGGATCTACTCCTTAGGGGGAGTGATCGCAGGAGAACACTATGGAGCACATTTGGGTGATCTTGCACCTGATTAGACATGAAGAATTGACAAAGCTACACCTTACCAGAAAATACAGATGAGTTATGACACCCTTTTCCATTGCTGCCAAAGGGGGAAGGAATCTATGTGAAAATCCCTACTATTTTGGGGAGATTTGTTGAGGATATTGAGAAGATTGTAAAGAGAGAGGGTACTTTTGGGTTGATGCATATGGATTTTCCCATATGTTGCCATCAATGCCAAAGGGGGAGATTGTTGGATGATATCAGTTTTTGGTACTAATCATGTTGTTGATACGCATGTTTTGTCATTGATGTCAACATATATTTATGTGAAAGAAGACAGACTAGTTACTTGACTGGAAGGCATGTATGGATACTGTATGAATGAACTAGAATGAGCAAAGTTGGATTTAAGTAGAAGACTGAGTTTTGACCTTACATCTAAGGCTGCTTGACTTTATGTTTCATATCATGGATGTTACAGTTGTTTTAGTAATGACTATTTTTCTGGACTATGACTGTGATTCTGGACAGAGAAGGTCTCTGTGTTTCGGGCATATCTTGCTGAGGAAGATGTTTCAGAACTTGCGAGCTTACTCATGGAGAGCCGACATATGATGGTGAAATGGGTTGAGTTCAATTTCTGTTTGGGTACTGATGATGTCAGCTGTGGAGTGTGTTCTGGAGAAGACTTATTTCCTGGCCGACTTCAGACTTGTAACATGTGGAAATTAATTCTGAGCATGGATTGCTGATCTAGAAGTATTTGTAATGAATTATAAATATTGTATACTTTTTATAGGTACCGTGTGTATCTTAGCAAGGGCTTATGTAATTATTTGTATGATGGGGAGCCTTAATTGGAAATCCTAGTTAATTGTGTATTAGGAAAGCTTAACTGGCCGACCTAATGGCTTATTGTAAGACTGTATATATGAGTGATCTTTTCATTTGTGAAAAAGTGTGGTAGAGAAAGAAAAGAGTAGATATTTGTGAAGCTGTGAATCTTGACTACTAGATAAAGAGCAGAGTTGGTACTTCATTGGAACTAACCAAGCAAAGACAGATGCTATTAGACAGTTCACTGGATTGTGTATTTGTTGTATACACTTGATGCGGATTGTGAATCCTTGAGGGTGGCTTTAACCTTCTTTGGGCAGTGAGCCTACTACTTTCATTGACTCCTAACAGGTTTTGTCTCCTAACAGGGACTGTGTAATGTAACATAATAACAAGCTCCTAATAGGGCTAATATCTTTTAACAGGGATACTATACTCTTGGTACATTATTTTGTGGGTGTTAATTCCTACCGGGGTCTTACCTTTAACAGGGTTTCCTCGACAATAAACATTGTGTTATGGTGTTGGCAATTATTGTGTTATTTACTTTTGATGTTATGGTTCATAAAGTTTAAAATTTAATAATCTATTGCACAACTAATTCACCCCCCCCCCCCNATCTATTGCACAACTAATTCCCCCCCCCCCCCCTCTCAGTTGTCTTGTGAACTGTTATTCCTAACAATATCTAATGATAAAGTGATACCTAATGATATCTATAATGCTATATGTATATATGATCTATAATATGCAAATTGTTGATGAAGTTTTTGTATTGGTAAAAATAAGGTTTTTAACTCACTGAGAACTCTATTCAGTACATTTGCAAATGCATGCCTATCAGTTCAATTTTGTATATTTAGAAATCTTTGGTATTTTGTATTAGGGCAGTAATCCCAAACGCCAGTGAGCCAAATTTGCAGTGATCCACCCTATGTATTATTAATCAGTTACTTAATACTTGAGAGATAATCCTCTCCGTGGTTTTTCCCATCTTGGGTTTCCACGGAAACAAATGTGGTGTTATGTGTTGCTTTATTTTTTTCTTTCGGTTCTTTTTTTCAGAAAAGTTAAAAGATGTTATGTGGTTAGTTACTTAGTGCTTTAAATTTTTCAAGGGTATCTTGAATCACCCCTCCCCTCTCAGTATACCAGATGTTCAACAATTGGTATCAGAGCTAGTTTATTTGGAAGAATCTATTGGCAAGAGACACTACACAGGTTCTTTAGTGTTGTCATTGATGACAACCTAATTTTGTATACCCATCTGCATTACACTATTTGATCATACCGGGAGTCAGAATGAAGACTTGTTCTAGTCTGGCAAGCTGTGACAGAACATATGGTGATGTTCAGTATTTTGGTCGGTTCTTATTTTCAGGTTAGTATTTTATGTTACAAATATAAGGGAATGTTGATAGATGTATGGGCTACCTTGTTCCATAGTTTTGATGACCGCTGATAATTGGTGTGCAAGTTAGAAGCATCTGTTTATCATTTTTTGGTTTGACAGTGCAAAACAAACAGCTTGTATAGTTGATCCTCATGCGGATCTGATGGAACGATTTTGGTGATTTTTTTTGTGATCCAAGATGTTTGGTCGACATATGTGGTAACTTGTAAAAATTATTTTGGTCTGCATTGGTATTGTATTTGGATTTTGCTGACAGATTGTACATGTTTGAATATTTTTCTAAGTGTTCTTGAGTCGACATGTAGCCGATCTAATTTCTTGTTGTGGATATATATGATGAATGTCTTTGATCATTTTGGCGTGGTAGAAGGTGTGGATGATTGATTGTGTAGATTTGCATGTGCGCGGGATAGAGATTTGGGGTCTAAATCAAAGCATAACTGTGTAAAAGAGCTATAAGTGATGAAGTGTATGAAATTTGTATAATGTACTTAAATGGAACTCTAATTTAGTATTAGAAGATGTTCTTTAGTTCAAACACTATTGTGACATTGTAAATGTTTTATAGGTAGTAAGCCTTTCTCTTTTGAGTAGTGAGCTCTAGGCAGTGTTCCTAAATGTATGTGCATTCCCCATTGTAATACTTCTAACAGAGTAGATTATCTTGTGGGTTCATCCCCACCTTGGTTTTTCCCTTGACTGGATTTCCACATAAAAAAATCTTTGTGACATGGTGATATGGTTGTTTATGTTATTCTCTTTCATATTTCCTTTGATTATATGTGCTAAGTGGTTAAAGGTTAGATTAATAAAGTTAAAGATTGTAGAACACTAATTCACCCCCCCCCCCCCCTCTCAGTGTTCATTAATTCCAACAGATCCTAACTGCTCAAAGGAGATCTAGGAGGTTGAAAATTTGACCCTGGAATTAGTTGAAGATGAAAACAAAGTCCTATCAAAAAATCTTTAGATGGTAAATGACTGCATTCAGAAATTGAAAAGTAAATTCAAAAGTTTAAATCTAGACACAAGGAAGTAAGCAATGAGCTGAAGCTAGAAAATGAGACTATCACAGATATAAGAACAAGATGTGAAGAGCATGAAAATACCAAGAAGATTCTAAATAATATAATTAATAAAAAACTGATGAATGCAACCGGTTGGAACAAGAAATCATGCCTCTCAAATCAAGAAGAAACCAAGAAGAATGAAGAAAAAGTCGAAACTAGTTCTGAGAAGCTTGATGAGATTTTGAACTCTTAGAGACCTTGGGTAGACAAAAAGGGACTTGGATGTGATACCAGTGAATGCTCTCACAGCTCAAACAAGGAAAATGATAATCAATTTCTGTAAGCAAAGATGAAACTACACATGATCACTTGGATAAAGGTAAGGTTCTGGTAAAACCTCAGGTAAGTATGATTTCTCATTCCTTTAATTGTCATTGCTTTAAATAAAACAAATTAGGACATAAATCAGTGAATTGTAGAAGTAGGACGAATCTGAATAATAAATCCTTTACTAGTAGGTGTTTCAATTGCAAAAAAATTGGTCATAAAGCAGTTCAATGTAGGAAACCTAGTAATGATAACAAAAAGTTTACTGGATATTGTTATACATATTTTCTATATGGTCATAAAGCTAACCAGTGTAGGTCAAGGCATAAGAACAAGGGTAACCAATGTTTCAAATTCAACAAAGTAGATCATATTGCAAAGTTCTACATATCAGTTGATGCTAAACAATTTGAACCCACAAAGGTTATTAACAAAGAAGAAGTCAGACAGGTGTTATGCCCTGCATCCCCGTCCCTACATTTTGTGTGCAAAATGTTGGGTCCCCCTTTTTTTTTCTTTTCTTTTATTTGTTTTTTCTTGCGGCTTTGCCTTGTCTTTCTTTCCCTTTTGTTTTCCTTCTCCGGGGTTTTCTTCCCCGGCATGGTGTTTTGTTTGTTTGGTTTTCACCTCCGGGACCCCAGTCCCGGAGGTTGTCCTTCGTAGGGAACCGGATTCCAGACTCTGGGATTCTTCGCCATGATGTTCTTAAGGATATCATCGTGGGGAATCCCCAGGCACGGAGTCTAGAGGTTTTCTTGTCCGGAGATCGCCGGAAGGAGGAGGATTGCCTTGTTACCGCAGGTATAAATAGAAATTATCTGTCACTTTCACATTTACCGCGATCAAAACTTCCAAGCACTTAGAGTGATTAAGAAAGCGATTTCAAAGCGATTAACAGAGCATTTACAGAGAATTTATGATAATCAACGCTTAACATTTCCAGTCACTTTCAGGCAGTTGCGAGTGCTTCGTGGTGGTGGTTCTGACCGTTTGACAACTCGAGCTGTTGCAGAGCTCCTGCGGTAACTCTTCCCTTTCCTCCGCCTTCTGCGTTCTCAGGTTGGTGTTTCCATTTTCCGCTCTCTAGTTTTCTTCTGTTTCGTTTGGTTTTGTTTGTCTTGTTTGTTGTGTTTTCCTATTTCGGTCTGTTTACTGTTTTCTGGTTTTGTCGCCCGTTGGTGGGTCGGCTCTGCTAGAGGGTTGTCCGCCCTCTGCGCAGAAGTGGCTTGTCTATAAAATGTGTAGATAGCTGTATATATGTTCCGTCTTGTCTGGTTTTCCCGCGGGTGTCGTTCCGCATTATATACTTTCGTGTATATATATGTATAGTTGTATATAGTCTCTGCATATCCCTCCATGTCTTTGTATATATCCCTCAGCTCCATGTATATCCTTTCGGGTGGCTTGATGAGCTAGTTGAGTCACCTGTGTTTCTGGTTTTCCGCCCATGAACTTGCTTCGGGGCAGAAAACCACCTGTTTGAAACTCGGCTCTCGGCCGGTTTCAAACAGGCAGTTTTCTCTCTCCTCCATGAGGTCTGTCAGAACCTCATTTATGTCCCATGCGCACAATCAATTCTAGCCAAGTGGCTTTCACTTTTCGCGCGTTCGAACAATTGGCTCCGCCGTCATTGTCATAACTTGCATTTAATACCTACGCACGTGGTGCCCACATGGGCTTGATAACTTGGCTTTTTTTACACGTCCTCACCAACGGTCATTTCTCCGGGCTTCGGGTCTCTTACCACCATCCATCCTGTGTCTTTACCAAGTGTGATAAAAACCCCCGGACCCGGATGTTTAAAGATTCTAAAATTTGTACAATGTGTTTTGCTCTTCGGCTACCTTTGCATGAAACTAACTTTTCAAGAAAAGCGAGCATCACGGTGGTAAGATCTCCGGACCTCAAAATAATTATTTTGATAAACGAGTTCTAACGGTCGCTTTGCCTTGCAGGTTCCCGGAGTTCATCTTCCAAACATGTCTGAAGCATCTGCATCATCTCCACCCGGAAGTCCAGAACTACCTTCTGCAGCAAAGACCATGGCAGCCGTAAAGTCCAAGATGGAGAAGGCCCTAGAGAAACTGCCCCTGACCATGAAATTTGTACAAGATAATGTCATCGTGGGCTCAAAGATTGAGTCCAAGGTCAAGCTGATAACCGACACCAGCGTCAGAACATGGTCGGAGATGCAGGCCTTGGTAAAAATAATGCACATCCAGCGACAGGCTAGAGATCAATTAGCAATCAACGTTGGGGGCTTTGGAATCCTCCAGGAAGCCTGCTTCCTGTGCTCCATGCAATCTCCAGAGCTTATCCTAACACTGGCAAAAAACTACAACTCTTCTGTCTGGGTTGTTATGCTCGTGGCCGCAGAGCCCACAGGATACCCCACTCCACTGGTGTCCCTCAACCCAGTCACGTTCTAGGCGAGCCTGGGAATCTCACAATTTGATAGGGCCACGATGGTTACAAGAACTGATGCCTTGACCCAGTTTACACAACTGGAGGACGTTGCCTGGGTATACATGAATACCCATTGGCTCAAGGCCCCAAAGAGGGACCCAAAAAGGATGAAGATAGAAATCCCCCACTCTGAGTTAAAGGAGAGCATCTAGATGGGGATGATAGCATTGGCCCGGGTCTTTGGGCAGCCCTCCGCCCAAGAGTTTGCTCGATGGATGTACTATTTCCTCCTCGGCATCTCCACTAAGGGAGAATACTTTGACTGGGCCACAATAATCTCTAACCATGTCGACTCCCAGTTCCAGCAGTTGAACAGGAAGAAGTTCTATATGTCTTCTTACATTTTTTGGGCCCTAGCGTAGCAGAGGCCCCATTCCCACGGCCTACTTACCGAGGGCGTGCTCGGGATTGGCCCAAGACAAAAGGCACCGTGGGACCATTTCCCACAAGTTCAATGGGAGGCCAGCTTCCCCAGTTTCTGTCGGGTAAATGACGCGTTCGTTTACTACCATCTGCTTACACCCACCCGGGATGCCGGATACCGCCTATCTACTGAGGCGATGAAGTTAGTCCATAGTTATATACATTACTATATTTAATTCCAACAGCACACATACATTATGGTTGCCAGCTTCTCCGAGAAACCCTACTTGTTGCCCAGACATTGTGGGGACAAGATCGTGTTGTTGGAGTATTACAGGCAAATAATGGAGGTGCATGCCTTCTTTGCCCTCAAAAAGATCCCCAACATTCCGTTCCCAATCACCTGTGGGAACTACACATGCAGTCTGGCCGCCGCAAAGGAGGCGGACAATGAGCTGAAAGGTTATAACTTACAGGAATTTTATCTAGCGCGAAAATTTTTTGATCCGCATGGCA
Organism: Thuja plicata; assembly: GCA_018584345.1. Lineage (NCBI taxonomy): Eukaryota > Viridiplantae > Streptophyta > Pinopsida > Cupressales > Cupressaceae > Thuja > Thuja plicata. The sequence continues at coordinate 326,471 of MU223324.1, forward strand.
GAATTGCAACAGCAATGCCCCGGGCTTTAGAGCCCCATCATATATACATGGAGGACTTCTGGGTAGACTGCCAAGATGATGTGGAGGTGTGGAGCCGGCACTATGTGAGAATGACAGCCGGCATGATGCAAAAATTGAGGCTTCGGAAGTTCCCGGCAGACTTCTCAGATGCCGCCCCCACTGTCGATCCCCAGTACAAGGAGAAGGGGATCGATAAAAAGGCTCTTCCACCAGTAAACTGGGCCGCCCAGGAAGGGCCCACTATTGAAGACTTCACTCGAGAGGTGGTCGAGAAAAGCCACACCTATTTCAAGAAGGTGTGCCCCGGGAGTACCCGCCGAGCAGCCCAGTCAGCCCCAAAGTTAACTCCGCAGCTGGTACCGAAATTGACCCCGGGGGCCGGGACTTCTTCGCAGGGTGTAGACAAAGGAAAAGGGATAGATACGACCCCTTCTGCGCAAAAATTCCCCATCACGAAGCAGATAAAATAGTCGGTGGCAGCCTCCCAGTAGATGAGGGAGCAATTAATAACGAGGCTGGCCACCACTTATGACCAGGCCACTTCAACCCTCCTCCTCCCCGTCATTAGCAGCCTTAATGGTGAAGGCAACGGGGGTGGATCCCTTAGAGGCGGCAGCAATAAGAGACGTAGGACCTCCTCTAGTTACCCGGAGAAAGAAGAAGCTCAGCAAAAAACCTAAGGCAGAGCCAGAGCTGGAGGCATCCCGCCCCCAAGAAGTAGAGATCCTTTCTTCCAGTTCCCCGGAATCAGAAAAGGAAACGGAACCTGTAGAGGTCCTAGCCAGTCCCCCTCTGCAAGTAAAATTTGATGTATTTGCAACCGACGAGTTCATAAATTTACAAGGGGACAATACACAAGCAGAGACAGAAGTCCCGAGAATAGAACAAGAAGCAGAGCAAGGTCTTGAACAAGAGCCTGCACAGGGACTAGAATAGTAGGCAGAAGAAAAGGAGCCAGAACCGGAGATTATCTCCGGGGCTCAAGCGATGCAAGGTCCGGGAGTGGACCAACAAACGCAAGGCGAACAAATGGCATCCGCTGGGGGAACCGGACCTTCGGGAGTAACTGTAACCCCAGCCACCAAGTTCCCAAGGCCACTCCTGGGAGCAACCTTTGGGCAGGTGATCACAGCAGCCCAAACTCTAAATCTCAGCCCAACACCTCCCCTACTGCCAAAAGAGGTGCCAACAAAGGAAGAGGCCCCGGCAAAAGAAGAACAACAAGAAGAGCAGCTTGAAGAAGAAATCCCCAAGGAAGCCTACCAGAGTCCAGACCCAGTGATTGACACACAGGACAAGGCTGAGGAGATGGAGATTGAAGAGAATGTTGCTGTAGAAGAAGTTGAGGCAGGGAGAGGAACGGATGAGGTCCACGTTGCTGAGGAGCAACAGCCAAAAGACACTGGGGAAGAATCAGAAGAACAAATTCTGGCAGGAAGGCCACCCCTACCACCTCAATGGCTGATAGAGAGAAGGAAAAGAAAAGCTCAGTCCGCTCCGGTGATTCCTCTCTCCCTAGCCGAAATGATGGCCCAAGTTCAGGCCCCGCCAAAGGCCAAGAAGGCCCGGACGGTTCACACCCTTCGAACTGGGCCGGGTGGAGAAACAGTTTCCGTTGTGGCAACACCTCCCCCAGACGCTGATGAAGCAACCGTGGACCCCACAGACTACAATGTTGCAGAGGTATCCTTAGGTAAAAGGGGAAATCAAGGTGAGGTAGACTTGCTAAAGGAGGCAACAAGGGCAGTGGAAGCACGATATGAGAAAGAGGCCCAGAGGCTCAAAGATGAAAAGGAAAATAATGCAAACCTTATGGGGTTGCTCACTGAGCTGGCTCGACCCATCAATGCCGCTCCTCCGGAGGCCTCCACCTAAGAAGATCTACCGCAAAGTGACATAGACTCCCTGTGAGTAATGAAAAAGAAAGCCCAAGCAGTGGACGAGTGGGTCACCCTGCAGATAGGAAACACCCGGCATTTTCTGGTGTCCACCCTCCCAGATTTATACACGGCCCGGCAGGTTATTCATCAGGTGGAAACGCTTATTGAGCTGTGGGAGGGTGACGCCGAGAATTACCAGGCATGGAAGGTGGAGCTCGAAGAGCTCCTTACCTTGGGAGAGGATATGATTTCTGAATCCGGAATTCTAGGTGATGAATCATTTGATTTTGTGAGAATCCAGCACTCCAGACTTGAACTCACATTGGAGGTAACCAAGCAACTGGTAGGGTCCCTACAAGATAAGGTAAATACGGTGAAATATTCTTCCAATTTATATAAGTCTTTTGTAATAAAGACTTCCGGGGCTGATCCCCTTAGCACAGATACATGTACCCCCGAAGATTCAGTTTTGGGGAGTTTTGATGAAATAATGAAATCCCGGTATCAATCTCTAGAGGGGGTAGGTGGGGCCCAGATGGTGAAATTAACCCGCATGATACTTAGTGGTCATGACGCGGTGAGAATAGCAGATAAATTTAACTAAAATGTTCCGAACCTGGGGGAACAAGTTGAAGTGGCCAAGCACAGAAGGCCTAGCCTAAAAGATGTGGATGAGGATGGCATTTCTCACCTCCTCTAGGCCTTCAATGATAATAAACAACCTTGACCTTTCTCCGGAGGCCAGGGAAAATTCACATTGAGTATTCTTTATTCTTTTAGGGACGTAAGTCCCCGGATCCCGGAGTCCCAGATCCAAAATTTTGTATTCTTTCAAAGTGATCCGTGTCCCAGTCCCCGAGGCCGACCGGTCACTTTCAGAAGCGGTTAATAAAGACTGTCAGAAGGTGGTTGGCTACATCAAGGGACGTCAACTTGGCAGTTGGTTTTCTGATAGGATGGTCTTCTCGAGGCGCCGCTCAGAGGTACATCTGGCACATTGGAGACAGGGCGCCGCGTTTCCCATTTATGAGGCATGTAGCCTCGATCCCCGGGGGACCTACTTTATTCTTTCTCCTTTCTGGCTCTCTTCTTGAGACCGATTCTTCCACTGTATATTCTTGTCTTATTCTTCTGACATGACAGACCTATTCCATCTCCAGGTCTTTTGTAGGGTGGGCAGGTAGTACCAGCCCCCGGATATTGTATTTTATTGAAACATGATGTAAATAGGGTTAGGGTTAGAAGAGAGTTGTATAAATAGCCGAACCAGCCCATTTCCAAGGGTCAGCAAAATTGATGACTTTGTTGCCCATAGTAATAGCAAAGTGATTTCTCATTTTAGTTGTAGAGCTCAATGCTCCATTGTTCTGTTCTCAATAGTTAGATGCTCCCCTGGAGCCACCATTGTATCATGCACCAGTGCTTGCTGGAAGGAACATCAATAAAGAAGGAAGAATTCTTGGCAATGATGTTGTTGGCATTCCTGCTTCTGAGTTAATGGTATTTCATGTTTTAATGTTCTTTATGTCTTTTACTCTGATATGTTAAAATAGATTAACGACCTCATTTTCCTCGCTACTGATGAAGTTCTAACTGATGGTTATGAATTTCTTCGGTATTTAGTGTAGTTTATCAGAGTATTATTGATGTTCTAGACGTTTAAACATGACTGTAGTTAGATGAAATATTTCTAACCCTGCAGGATCTTTTGTTGTTTTATTTGCTAAGTATAGAATGCTAGGGGAAACCTTACTTTATTGAATCTCCAGAGGAAATGAGTTGAAGAAACCAGCTGTCCCCCTCGAAAAAAGTCACTTCTCCCCAACTGAGCCCCCGCACAGTCGTGACCCGACACCCAGGTGCTTGAAGGCTCGAGGAATATAATTCTCCCGGACAACCTTTGCAGGCGGAGTTGGCCGGTATCCCCGGAACCCAGTGACAACTTATGACTGTTGGCAGACCCGGTCAGCAAAACCCCATCAACAACAGGAAATGAAGAAAATATGGGTAAGGAAAGATGACGGTAGCCCCAACTCCAGTGCAGAAGTCCATTCTAAAAATTAGCATCCTCGTGGCTGTTAGTTATGGGGAGAAAGCATTTTGTATCTCTCTCTCATCCTAAGAAATGCAATTATACCAAATTTACACCATCAGGGATTTATCAGAAGAAGGAGATAAAGTGGGAATATTTCTTTTAGTAAAAGAGAAGATAGTAGATATACGACACAATTAATGCACTTAATACTACATGACCTAGATATTATACCATAAATACGACTCTTTATAAGTCATTTATCACACTGTGAAAAAGAAGTTTGAAGAGCTAAGGTACAAGGAAGAATAACTAGGGTTTGTCAAAAGGTTTTTTAGAATTTCTCTGTGAATTCAAAGATATTTCCACATTTATCTTTCACTCTCACTTTTGCAATGGCTTTGGCTGGTGAATTTACCCCTAGATTGCTAGATGAATCCCAAGAACCAAGACCAGTATTCAAACTGTGTCCTAATACTTAAATGGAGAATGATATGTCAAATTGTCTATCTTGAATTCCTGAAGGTGTTGTCCTGACTGAGGATGTTCGGATTCATCTCAAATGCAAACTAGAATAATTTGATCATGACAAGATTTATGGCATTTGGGCAAAAGAATTGTCAACCAGCAATGGAAAGGTGAAGCTAGAATTTTAGGTTTCGTAGATAAGAAGCTACACATTTTCAATAATTTTCTAAATTTATGTGGAGATGAAAACTAGCTGAGGATGGCAATTAGTCTCTTTCACGATACCTTTCAATGGATTAAACATTCTCATTTGGTAACAAAGGAGGTCATGAAAAGGGTTACTAGAGTGTGTTATATTGGTGAAGTACTGCAAATGAAGTCTATCAAGACTGATGATGCCATAGCCCTAACAGGTGCTATCTTCTAGTAAACTAAATGTGAACCTCATTCTCAATGCAACGGTTAAATATGCAGCTCAATTTTTTTGAAATAAGGTCTATTACACTAACCAAGAGAATTAAGTCTTGGCAACGATAGTTTAAATAGCATATCAAATGGTGAAAGGTAATGACTATGATCAATGTACTCTTATTAGAGATCAATTAATTGATAGTTGGAAGGCACTTAAAACTAGCAAGAAGTAGATGGCTTTCAATTTTCGTTCATTAGTTATTTGTGTAGTGTTATAATGTGCAAATACCATACCAAGTGAAGGTATATTTTTATGGTCCAAAGATATGCCTATTTCTCATCAAATTGAAAGTAGGTTAAAGAAGATAAGTATGATAGTCGATGGAGACAATTGATTCAAAAATTATTTTATTTTCTATAAAGTAAGATGCAAAAAAAAGGATAGGATCCCTCCTTCCATGATTGAAAAATACAGAAATGACATCACATTTATTGCAACAACTGATTATTGCATAATGCAAGTTGTAACACCCCGCCAAGGAACCCAAGAGAGATTAACCTAGAACATGATATTAAGTTTGATGAACAATTTTTTTAAAATTTTACACAATAAGACATACATTAATGCGGAAGCAATTACCATTTACTCACATAACATATACAAACATAGATTACAAAACTCAAGGGTTCCATGATGTAGAATTACGTAAAAGTAAAACTCAACTAAATAACCATAACAAAAGATTCCATATAAATAGATGTGACAAATATATCTTACAAATAATAATTAAAATCCTCATAGATAAACATGAAACCTACATAAACTCACATCCACTGCACATGTCATAGGGTATGTAGTAATCACTCTAACAATATAATACAATATCTAGATTAGGTATCACATGCGATACACTAATACAATATTACAATATAATGAATGATAAGTACATAACCACCAATGAAGAATCATAAAGATCTCAACTACATAAGTATCATCAAGCACTGGAACAAGGATGTTGAATCTCAAGTGGTAAAGAATCACTACCACCCGTCCGTGTGGAACTATAAAAGTCCATACCACCGTGTTGAGAAGATAACAACAGACCCCACTGAGATATCTAAAACCAAAGAAGGAAGTAACCGCTAAGAAAGGGGATCCTGATAGATTTCTAACTCCAGGTGTACTACACATACTGAAAGGTAAGACTAACTAATCTAGAGGCAACTGGCACACGTAGGAAATCTAGACTTTGTATAGGAAGGTGTCATCATGTACATCTAACCCTTAATTTTTGTCCTATAAATCTCAATGGATTTCGGCACTCAAGTGACCATACACGGTATCAATAACCTATCAAACTGACAAAGTCACTAACTATACTAGACACACACCCCTCAAGGCAGAAAGTATCATCTCATCCTCCATCTTAGCCTATAATAGCGCTCAAGCATCGGTGAGGAAACACATCTTATTAATTCATTTTAAGACCTCTCAATTACACATTACATTTTCACTTATTAAGATTACTTACAATAAGCAATCCTAGCAGCCACTTGTGGGCCCCGACACTTATTGCAAGCCACCCCCTACTACACAACTAGGTAACCTATCCTAGGCTCATAAATCTGGCATAGGTTCAAATAGAGACATACCCAATCTAGTTCCCCACACAATAACATGAACCATACAAAAGATATACACTCTCAGATAGTACATAATAATATGGCTCATATGGTTAGTTTAGGGTAATAAATCAATACACTCACATCACATCATAAAATAGAAATAAGATCCCCCTCCCAGCCTTTCTATCCTTCCTAGGCCATTCTAGTTCTCAGGTACCCATTGCATAGAAAAACAATCACCCAGGAACATCATTTACATCATGCAGAATTGAAAGTAAAACACTACATAATTGAATCCTATAATGATATAAAAAATCTTTAATTATTGAGCAGTAATCATTTAAAGACTAAATTTCAATAGTTCATTAATCCCACAAACAACTTGATTCTTCTTTTCATCCCTAGTAGATTAAAATTGATAACAATTCTCTTTACAAGATAAGCATAGTAATTTTATCAATTAAAAATAACGAAGGAGTGAAAAAATATAATAAAACCTATTGTAAAAGTACATATAAATATATGTATAAATTAAAAGTTATGGATAAAATTAATTGTTTAAATATCCAATAAATTTAAACCTAATTTAAATAGGTTATTAACAAAGTTATTTAATTAAACATATAAACTAAGTTCATTAAAAATTATTAATAATTTTAATAATCTAATTAAGACACTTTTTTATCGGTAAAAGGCCGAGGCCCATAATATTATTAATTAATCAAAAAAAATTACAAGTAACTCCATTCTCTTCAGGCACTGGTAGGAAAGAATGGAGAAGAAAACCTCCAGTCTTGCCCGGGACCATAGGTCCATACTACGCATTACATAAAATAATGTTGAGGGCATACCCTCAAAAAATAGAGAAATATAAAGGAACTCCTTTATTTGCATGGCTTCAGATAGCAGAGAAAAACTTCTAGATAATAAACTTAGAAGCGCTTATCAAGGATTATATAAGATAAGATCATCTTGTAGGTTCCAGACCCATAATGTTGAATATAGACCTTTGATTCTTTATTTCCCATTCAGGTAATTAATATCCAATGTCTTTTCCTACACACCCAAACACACTAGAGGAACACATATCTAATGCTTGTTGAGAGTTAGTTAGTATATTACATTCTAATCAAAAGTTAATCTGTTTAAAAGAGATCTTGTATTAAGTCCCGCTTTACATACTATATCTTTTATTTATATCATCTATTTACCCTAGAAAAATGCCTAGATTACTGATCCCTTTAACTTATTTCATCTTTAAAACTCTATCTTGTATACTATGAATTTCTTTATTTAGAGATATATGCGCCTTACTGTCCTTACGTTTGAGGGTAAACCTTTAAACGAAAGATAAACAAAATATGTTTTAATAAATGAAAGACAGGTTGTTAAACATCAGAGAATTTATTTTCGGATGGCCAGATTAATTATAACCTTTCATATGGGAGTATGTCTATCGAAAACCTTCTAGTTGTGAAAAGTAGAGTAATGTAAAACTTTATCTCTGCCTCCATACTTGTATAAAAGTTACTGCCCGCAGATGAAGATATTCATGCCATAGATATGAAAAACATAAATAACACATATTACATCATGTGAATTTAGTTTAGCAAAAACCTTGGGAGCCCCTTCTTGGGAGAAATCCCATACCTGGAGCAGAAAGCCTTAAACTATATGCATGATTTCTATTCATCTACTAGGAGTTGGGAAGACAACAGTGGAACAGTGACCCCTAGCTTCATTGATGACAAGTGGTTTTGTTGGATAAGAAAGGGATAAGCCTTCAAGGTTGCAATGAGGGGAAATATATCTCTTGAGAGGAATAGGGGTAGAGACTGCACTCTAGAGGAGTATTAAAGAAACCCTTATTTGAAGGGAGAAAAGGGTCGGATGCACAAAAGTGATAAGTTGTAGACAGTGTAGAGAAGGGTATTTTTAACTAGCAGTTCGATGAGGTGGATTTCAACGTTAACTATGAAATAGAAATAATATCATAAAAACATAAATATAAATTTTTTAGTGTACAACCCAGAATTGCCAAATAACATAACATCTAGGTAAATGGAAGGAACAATTCTGTTAATCAAGAATCAGAGGTTCTAAATCCCTAAATTTAGAGCAGGAAACAATCAGAAATGTATGGGAAAATACCCAAAGATTATCCCTCATTCAGAGAGAGGGCATCTTCTACATTGTGATGTCTCCTTGGAAAGGGTATATCAATATTGATGCTCAGTTCCGAATCAAACTCCCAAATCTCAACTTGGTCTTCCAAGATGAACGCATCGATCCAATCTACTGTATCCGGAAGTTTCACATGGAAGAAGCAATAAAGAAAGTTGAGATTTCTCCTTATAGTTGGGGCCCAGGTAAAAAGAAGCTCTAAGTCATCCAATTATAGAACTAGAAAAGAAAGGACAGGTCTTCCACCTACCAAAGATATATCATAGAAACATAGTTTGGGTATAGTCAGATCCGCTCGAATATTGGCCAGAACTTTATCCAAGTCTCCTAGATAGGTTTTTTTGAACAATCTTCTGCAGAGAATCCCCAGAGGTAGATTGTCTATACCCGCTTAGAGGGTAGAAGCAATGAATAAAGAAGGTATGTCCGAGTTAACTCTATACTTATCAAGGTTGTTGATGCATTCTTTACCCATGATTCGCAGAAGTGCTCTGACAACTAAAAGGTGAGAAGAGAGCAATACACTCTTGACCCTCGACCCGGATATGGGGGTGTCAAAGGCAATTTAAATTCTAGGTCCCTGGAGTTTGATGAGCATCGTCATATTCGAGCGACCAAGGAAACACTTACCACAAAATTAATCTTTAAGAGATTAAATGTAAAGGGATAGGCGGAAGAGTATATGAACAGACGAGAGGAGATGAACTGAAATATCGGTTGATGGTCGGCAGTTAAAAGGAGGGGAGAAATCTAGGTGTTCAAAAAATAAATTCCTAATAGAAAATAAAATAAAATAAAATATTCCTGTGTATTTTTATGTTTATAATTGTATATATGTATGAGTGAAAAACTCGGAGAGAGGGTAGAGTTATTAATTTGTTTCTAAACTACAAACCATCTAGGCATCATAGTTTCTGAGATGACCTTTTTAGGATAAGTACTGGTCTCTAATAGAGATTAATCATACAAAATTAATTTTAGATAGAAAAAATTGGAGATATTTTATTTTTAAATATTCTAATTTCCAAAAAAATTCACAGAGGAGACAAGGATAAGAGTAATAAAGAACCTTCGTATCAATCTCTTTTTAAATGTTTTAATTTCCAAAAAATTTCAGAAAGGAGACAAAAATAAGAGTAATATAGAACCTTCATATTTGTCACAACATATATATATATATATATATATATATATATATATATATATATATATAAGCCAAGATGTGTATATCCTCATAAGTTTCTGAAACAAAGGCCTGTGAACATAGGGCTATACTTGAGAATCTAGAAGTTACTTAACTTAATGATTAAATCGAGAGTGTGATTGAAAAGTATTGAGCTGATAATTTGAACTAAAAACCCCATTTCCGCTAACTAGTAGTAGTTAACTTTAATCTATTGGAGGCGAACTTATAATACTTATATTGTTAGTTAATACTGATAATAACAAAAGAGCATCCAAAGTTCTAGCGTATATGGAAAATATAATAGTATAAGTTATCAAAAGGGCATTGTTCATAACTTTTAGAAATAAAAAGCTATAATTTCCTTCTCATAGGCGTATGAAAGATCAATTCTTCTTCATCCTCATTAGAATCTTCAAGGCTCGTGCCAAATCTCCTTTTGCCTTGAACGGCTTTGATCCCTTTGGTCTTTTTCCTGAGAATAGCTGGCGGAAACATTTGAATGTCCTCTAGTGTCATGGAGCCAAAGTCGGTTTCAACCTTAAAACCTTCAGCATCTAGATACTCTTTAACCCATTTAAATCATCACATGGCGTTACCCTGAGCCATTTCAGGAGGAAGTCCACATTCCGTTTGATTATGCCCAATCTATCATTGAAGATATTCTTATCTTTAAAGACCAGAATCGGCCTTTTGACGCAATGGGCTCGGTTAACCAAAGAGCCCATAGGGCTTTCCATGTAGTCATCCAGAAAGGGAATCATTAATTAATTATTGACACTATTAATAGCCAGAAAAATACCATTATAGTATTTATTTTTGAAGAGTTGAATGCATGCGGAGATAACATCACCTTTAGGGACATTCACAGTGAGGAGGATTGCAGCAAAGGTGCCAAGAATGTTGTAATTAACTCTATCCACATAGTCATAATTGAAGGAATCCTCCCCCATGATTTGTTCCATAGACCTTTTGCCCAGATTGTCTGTATTGAGCAGTTTATCCCACCTATCTGGTTTGATAGGACCTCTAAAGGCTCGGTGGTACTTAACTCCATGCAGATGAGTTTGATATTGGTCTCCATCCTTCTTCTGTTCAGAACCAATTCTTTAATAATAATGAGCGTTGCAGCTATTCCCAGTATAAAAGAGATTTATGAATGTTATTTGGGTTGGTAAAACCCTAAATATAAATTTCATTGGTGAGTGAGACGGAAAAATAATTGAAGTTAACTATTTTACATGATTAACTCCTCTCATATGTCAGAAGAGGTTGAGTCTTGTTGTGCAAGGCAGCAGGTGGGCTGTCATTTATCTAAAGCAAGTACTATGATGTGATTTATTGCCATCAGCTTACAATGTTGATGATTTTAGGAGACGTTATAGTAAGGAATACATAATTAATGGTTACCCGTCTCGAGTTGCTGAAGGTTGTAATGTACGTACCTCTAATTGATATGCGGATAAATGAGGATCATATGATGTTAAGTGCAGATCTGGAAGATCAGTCTGTATTAATAGTCTATTTTTTGCCAAAAGAGTGGGCATTTCTAACCAAAGGGATAAGTTACTTCTAAACTTGACCCTGTACCCAGGGTCAAGGCTTAGGAGAGGAAATGGGCAATAGTATTGTTATTTGGATAAGATTAAATCTAATTGAGATTAATTATGAAAGATGGTATGATAGTTTAAATATTTATAAGAGATTGGTTATAAGTATATAAGTGTAGCTGGAGAGAATATATATATATATATATATATATATATATATATATATATATATATATGAGAGTAAGTGTATAAAATAAGCAATTATATATATGTATCTATTTATAAAGAAAAAGGGGGGGTATATATAAATAAAATTAAAAATATATACATAATGTATTTATTTTAATTGTATTTATATATCAAAAGTGAGAAGAAATATAAAATATAATTATAAGTGAGTATATTTTATAAAATATGTTTATAAGAGTAAATGTATGTTGGTGGCAAGAGAATGAATGAAATATTAGTATGAGTTAGTGCATCACTTCTAAGTTTGTATGTGTGTGTGTGTGTGTGTAGAGATCTGCATATATAAATAAGTTAGAATAAATATGAAAACTTATATATGACTCAAAAGAGAGTATATGTGTGTGTGTGTGTGTGTGTGTGTGTGTGTTAATAATTATGTCACTATGTTTATATGTTTAGGTGAGAATGTGAATATATTCTAATATATTTGTATTAAATATCTGTGTGTGTGTGTGTGTATTAATGTATGTATAAGTATATAAAATGAATATGAATATATGAAAAAAGGAGAAGAAATCGTGTGTGTAAGCATTATATGTTCCTATTGATTGAAGCAGGTGAAAAAATTAAGGAGCAAATGTTTGCATGAGGAGAAGGGAGGTAATCAGTATATGTATAAACATATGAATATGCATGCATACCTACCTACATACATACCAGTATACATATGTACAAACTTTCTTTTGTACATACCTACATACATACATACAATCCTATCTATGTACATACGTACCCACACACCGGCATATCTTTATACATATAAAAATCTTAATGTGACCAAATTACTGAGATCAAACGCAGATTAGAGTGGAAGGAGTGTTTAAGTTGATCTTGGGCTATTCGTAAGGGGATAGCTTTAAGATGGGGAGATGCCATCTACTCCTAAGTTGGCCAGTTGATCTGCTCTTCCATTTCCTTCTGGGTAGATGTGGTTCATAGTTATCCTTTGAATGATTGACATAAGGTTAGGGCCTATGAGAGGAGGGAATTAAGTTTCTAGTTTGGTGTACTTCCTTTTCTTAAGGCGTTAATAAAAATTTCATAATCCCCCTCAATTTCTAAATTTTCAATTCCTAAGTTTTTGCATAATTAGAGACCTCTAACTAGAGTCGTCATTTCAGCTCAATTGTTAGTCTCAAATCCAATGAGGTGAACCCCATGCCCCCCCCCCCCTCCATCACCTTACCTCATGGCAGCGGCTTCCATGGACCTAGAGAGAAATTGGTTCTAGCACTCAGTTATGAGGTAACCAAACAAAAAATAGAAGAATATGCAAGAGTTCTTCTTTCTAGTCCCATTGACACATTTAGAGAGAGTTTTGGTATGGCTCAAGAGAAGTCTCTTGATACTCATAGCAAAAAGTCAGCTAAAGAAGTTATGAAGAATGTTAAGGAAGTACTAAAGGAGGCCAGGGAATTTTCTAGCATTACCAAAGAAGACCATGACATACTTTTGAAGATAGTTAATCACAGTTCCATCCACAATCCTTTTAGTTTTGTAGTTGCATCTACTCCTATGACTATAGTTGAGAAGGAGAGTACATCTAAGAAGGGGAAGAAGACAAAATCAACTCTTGTTACCTCAAAGAATTCCAAAGAAAAAATCCCTAGTGTTAATCCTGTCATAGTTGATTCCAAGAATATGTCTACAGATTTTGACAATGACAAAGATTAGTTTCAGATAAAAATGAGAAAATACAAGAAAGGGAAAAAGAAAAAGGTAAGTCTTGGTTCTGATCCTATAGATGCAAGTGTAATTTTTGATGGATTAATAGAGAATTGTATAAAAGAAATGACCAATCCATATGAATCTTCCTCCTCTTAGGGAAAACAAGTTTTTATTGATGTATTTTTACAGTATGGTGCTAAGTTTGATGTAGAGTTAGAATATTTTAAGGATGAGGTTCTTATGTCTTTCTGGAATGAGTTGAATAAAATCAGTTCAAAAGACAAACAAATAGATAAAGATATGCACCAGACAGATTTTAATGAGGTATGCAAAGATGTAGTTGGTAAACAATATGTTGCTTCATTCTTTGTAATAGAAAAGGGATAGATGCCCAAAACTGGGAAGAGAGTACGCTCTCTAATGGAAGATAAGACTATAGCACTTCAAATAAAACAAGAAATGACTAATGAATTAACTACTCTTTCTAGTTAGTTGAATATGCTATCACAAGTTGACACTATTGAACCTTCCATTATTGAATTCAATGATAATGATGTTTACAACTTAGATCAGAGTCCTTCGAAAATTGAGCCACTCAATTTTCTAATGACAAATGTTGCTCTGGTAGGATCTTCTGTGGTGATTAAAGAGATTCATGAAGAAAAGGTAGCGTTGTAGCTAAGGAAAAGGAAAAGGAAAAGGAAACTGAGAAAACATCATAAATAAGTGAGGAAATTAGGTCAAAAAAATTCGATGTGAACCCTGACACTGTCATATTAGAAGAAGTGGACATACCTAAGAAATAAATTGTGGTGTTAGAAGAAGAAGAAAAAGGAAAGAAGGAAATAGAGGAAACAAATAAGAAGGAAAAGGAAAAAGATGAAGAAATGAAATCAAAAGAAGATAAAGAAGAAAAAAGTGTTTCGGTGTGGGTCTCTACTGACAATGTTGTGACAAGCCATTCAAAAAGAAAAGAACCAGAGATTGAGGCTATTAATCGAAGATAGATATCCGTACTAGTTTCAATAAGTTGATAGGAACTTTATTCCATCACCACTCATCATTATACCGATCACCACCTTTAGATTTCTCATAGATTTTGATAAAGTTACTCCTAAGAAAAAGATTTGGTTCTAGGGAAGAGCATCACTTTCTCTTCACATGAAGAATTTTGAAAGGGTCTAAGGAAAGAGGAGAGATAATTGAAGATACAATGTCAACGTTTCAGGATATGGTTCCCTCATGTACAATAGATCCATCTTATACCATAAGGATAAGTGTAAATTTCTTGTAAATGTAGTAAAGGATTTGGCACTTTCGGTAAACAATGAAATTCATATGAAAGAAGAAGAAACCAAACAATTGTTTCTGCAATAGCTCAAGAATGGGCGCCATAAAGATTTCTATGATTTACAGGATTTGATTCAGGAAGGACAAGAGCTATTGGAAGATGGTAATGATCAGTTTGACTACACATTACAACAACTTGTGGCCACTCAGAAGGTTAAACATGCAATGGACATAATTGAGTAATCCATCTGAAATGCCTACAAGTTTTACAAGATAACCAATGATCTTGATGGTACAGTTAGAAATCAATTGGAACAAATATAGAAGAATTTATTTCACCTACAACAACAAAGAGAAAATAAAAATGTTCCTTTAAGCAGTCTGTAATATATATGTGTGTTCCTTGTATCTCTTCTTTGAGTTTTTCAATATTTACTGCACAAAGATATTCCTTAGGAGAACCAATAGAAATTGAAGATGCAGAAAAGATGTTGGCTGCCATTCGTGTACATCTTTACCGTTTGTCTCAGACTATCATCGAATGGAATGACAACAAGGATATCTAGATTAAAGAACTTCAAAGGCTAAAAAAGACATTGAATTCAACCTAGTTTGATGCTTAAATTTTGTAACTATTTCCTTGTTTTCCAGTTTGCACGGTTTATGACCCCTTTTTCATTGATGTCAAAAGGGGAGTAGTGAACAAAAACAAAATACAATTTTGAAATTGGTTTTGAAAAAAACTAAGAGAAGGAAGTAGTAGAAGTTATAGGTATGTCTCTTTCAGGGGGAATTTTGTTCTACTTTAGTATTTGTGTTTTCGAAAAAAGAAGAGAAGGAAGAAGTAGAAGTTATAGGTATGTCCCTTTCAGGAGGAGTTTTCTATACTTTGGTGTTTGTCAACAGGTTTCAAAATTTTTGAAGTTTTGGTTTTTGTTGAGCATGTTTTTGGATTTTGAGAACATTTTGTTTTGCCAGAAAATTTTGGTTTTCCATCAATGACAAAGGGGGAGATTGATAGATTAGCCCTTTCTTGGTTGTCATTGATGTCACTATTATGGATATGTAGGTATCGATTCTTAGAGCTACATCTTTCGGTACCGGTTCTATGTTCACCAATAGTAGGCACCAACATCAGTACTAGCAGTATTAATGACAGTAATTTGTGGTCGACATAGCACATGACAATTTTGGGCTAGACTTGTTACACACTCACGATCAAATCTTTTTGGTATAGCCAACAGTAGTTATGTATTGGAGATTGGTTACACGTTTTGTCTTTTAGTCACAACCGACATGGAGGATTATATATCGATGTTGGTATATAACTAATAGAAATATCATAAATTATAATGAAAAAGTTATACCTAATGATATATCACTAGTAAATTTTACCCTGTTTTTCGACGAGGAATAGTCGAATGTTAGACACCCATTGGTCGCACAGACGACTATAACTGTTGTGGAACTTTTTTCGTCGCTTATTCGACAGGAAAACCCATCATCGACATATCAACCTACTTAGTGGTTGAATTATCAACCGAATCTTTGCCAAAAAAATTGCCTGAAGCTGGAAGAATTGCAGATCAAACCTTTTATCTAAGCGGCCAACGCTCACCGAAATTCCAACCACCTTTGGTTGCAATTAACGTCGAACATATAGCAGTCTCGTCGAAACATCAAACACAGTGTGTCGCTTTGTCAACCACACTTGGCCGGAATCAACGTCGAACAGATAGCAGTCACATCGAAACATCATAAACAGTGTCTCATTTTCTCGACCAACGTTCGTCACCATTGACGTCGAATACATAGCATTCTCGTCAAAACTACTGATATTAGAATGTCGAAAAAGCGACCAATACTAATTTTTGTTTATATATATATATATATATATATATAATTGATGGGTTTGTAAATGATTTCTCTATATTATATTACAAAGATTTCTCTTAGAGGTTTGTAACAAGGAAATGATAAGTTTGTAACAAGGAAATGATGAAACAGCTGTATAATAAAATCATCACAATCATAATCAATCATGATAACACATGATCTCACCTTAGCCATCAATTCTAAGACCTTAGCCCTCTTAGCCCAATTGCATAAGAAATAGCATGTTTGTGTGCAGTAC
>MU223324.1:367910-385598 GCA_018584345.1 Thuja plicata
AGGTGATTCTCATAGGGGCGAAGAATTGGGAGTCCTTGGGAGGTCATCCATCCTTGCATTCCTTTGACTAAAGAAGGCTTTCCATGGGAGAGCATCACCTAGATGCAATGAGTGGTGGACATTTTGTACTTATGAAACCTAGGTTCTTGTGAACCCCCGCTCTTGAAATATGGGCCAAGGAGCTTGACTTAAAAACTATTTCCCCCTACAAACAAATGCTTAAAGATGCTTGTGTGTTAAGTAGGTCTCCTTGCCTTGTAATTATTACCAATATATATATATGAGGGAAATTGTCATTAGTATGATGTCTCATTAATGTCATTTGGTCATCTTGGAGATGACTAAAATTCACACGGGTTAAATCTTACCGAAAAAAAGCTAATTAAAAACTGCTCGTGAAATCCTCTACCTACTTAACATAAATACATGAATGAGTTGTTATTGGTTAATACCACATTGGTGTGTGAGGCAAGGGTGAATCATAAGGCATTCAATGATCCAAAAGTTGTGTCAACGGGGAAAGAGGCTATTGGTAAAAAACCCAAAGTGCAATATTGATAGGAAATTTAGTCATTTGATGGTGTTCTAAGTTGTTGCTCATTCTATGCAAAGATTATATTATTTGTGCAGTTTCTCAGTCCTTTTGTTGACTGTTCCTGGTAGTTTTGTGTACAAACAACAAGTTGGTTTGAAGTTCCAATGGTTAATTTATTTGCTATTCCTCCTCCCTACTAACAAATGGTCAAATGGTCAATGGGTAATGCAGTGAAATGTTTGAGTCGAAATCCAAATCAACGTCTCTACAGATGCTAGTTTTGTCACGATTCATTTGCTAGGTTTATCACGCAAAATCCATATGCAATTTATTCATCTCATACCAAACAAAGAAACCCTAATTGGGTTACTTGAATTGAAAACTAACAACACTTCGTAACCCATATTGTTGCAAATTGACAAATAGTTTAATGCCGGATAAACACAATACAAATACAATGAGAACACATGTAAGTCTATAAACTGTTCATCGATACCAACCTAATTTTGTGTAAGTCTGAAACAAATCTGCCTTCCGTTTGATCACGCACAGATGGTGTCGGTTCAATCACTTCAACGCATATGTACTTTGTGCCTTCTATTCGTGCCCTCCTTCAACTCTTGTTCGCTGCATAATCACAATGAATTGAAATGAAACCTTTTTTTTTAAGTTATATTGATCGTGTTTGTCGCAATTATGACAAAATGTCCTGGTTGTCGTAATTCCGACCAACACGGGAATGGATTAAAAAAAAATCGAAGTTTTCCTTCCATTTTCTCACCAAGCAAAACAAATGTAATGCATGGTGGGAAATCTAGGTCGAAAATTAGGGTCAAATGTACTAGTGTATATAATGCTATATGTATATGCAATCTGTAATATGCGAATTGATGATGAATTTTTTGTATTATAAAAAGAAGATGTGTAACTCACTGGGAACTGTATTGAGTGCATTTGTAGTTGCATGCCTATCAGTTCATTTTGCATATTTAGCAATCTTTGTTATTTTGTATCAGGATAGTAAGACAAATCGACAGTAGGCCACATTGAAAATGAGCCACCCTATGTATTATTAACCAATTACTGAATACTTGAGAGCTAACCCTCTCCATGGTATTTCCCATCTTGGGTTTCCACAAATTTTCTTTTATTGTTATGTGTTGTTGTGTTTGTTGCTTTCCATTCTTTTCTTTTCAACAAAGTTAAAATATGTTATGTGGTCATTTATTTAAGTGCTTTAGATTTTTCAAGGGTATACTGACTCACCCCTACCCTCTCAGTATACCAAATGTTCAACATAAATGAGACAACCTCAAGGTTCTTTCTTATTGTGGATTTTCACTCAGTTTTAATGATGTGATATGTTGGTTATCACAAAGTGACTTACATTGTTCATTCAATAAATATCATCTTGAATTCAACTTCTTCAATCACTTCCAACCAAATAACTGTAAGGATAAGGGTTATAAAAGTCTAATCTATTTCTAGAATGCAAGAAATTGTGGATGTCTTCGTAACTCTACTATACTTAGTTAAGCCATCAACATCAACCAAGCTAGTGCAATCTCCTAAGGTAAATGTAAGATGTTCAAACTATAACCATTCCATTAACACCCGCCAGCAATGCATATCAATGTGCAAGCCATAGTCGAAGTAAAGCTCATAATTATGTCATTCAACCACACAAGGGAAACTTACAATCAGAAAGAAGCTAATGGTTTGGTCTAAGTGAGTTCACCAAAGATTGATTCACAATTGCTTCCATCCAGCTAAACTACTATTCAACATAAAATGAAATCCTAATCTAAACTTGAGAGATGCAAAGAACCATGCAATACTCCAAATGATTATATATATTGACCATGCAAACACAACAATGAATAGAGATCAACTTAGGTAGTATATTGGAAACGATTCTCCAACATAACACTATTACAAATGAAGAGAGAAAGATTGATATAGGGGCTCAATTACAATGAATGACCAAGATTAATTTAAGATCAAGAGCGAAGATTAATCCACATAATCCCTTTTAGGGTTTCTATATATCACAATCATGGCAGTTTCCCCAATGGAGATCGTCCAAACCATGCAGCAAGAGTCAACACAACGGAAAAAACCAATTGAGAAGCAAGAGTAGATAATCACCATGCCATAATAAATCTTCGCAGTATCAAAAATCATCTATTTACATCACATTGGGTTGCAACATGAAGATTACAAACTTTCAACATACATGCTTGATTCCAATAGGAACTCAGATCTAAACCCTAATGCTAACCTTCCAAACGCTATCCTACTTCGAGCGACAACTGCCCCTAAACAAAGAACAAATGCCTCAATATATAGTGTTAGACCTAAGATCAGATTACTGATAGGGGGGGTGAATTGGTAATCTACCAAATAAACCAACTTTACAATCACTTAAAATTTAATCACCGCTCACAAGATTAAATTTAATAGTAGCAAATGAAATCATAAACATCCAATATCATCCACAAATTTGACACACATATTTATCTCGTAGAAACACAAATAGGGAAAAAAACCACCGTGGGGATTAATACCGACTACAATGATGTACTCTTCTAAAGTACGCCCTATGATGAGCTTAACCCTGTTAGAAATTTACAACAACACCCTTAGGTGCTACCCTGTTAAGGGATTTACCTTAGGCATGTTAAAACCTTTACCCTGTTAAGAGTAGCCTTGTTAGAGGACTTAAAATACAAGCTAATGTGTCACCTTGTTAGAGGATTTACAATAAAGATCTGTTAGGATCTACCCTATTAGGGGATTTCACCTGTTGTAACTATCAAGAAACAATAGCAACATGATATGCAAAATAGCACTACCTCTGCTTGATCAAATCCCCTGAAGGACATAATCTCTTCTGAGCATACTTAACTCTTCCTTGGCTTGATCACAACATGCACCTTACACCGCACTTGCTCAACACATGTCAACGCATTTTGCATTCAACTTCAACCATTATATACTGAACTATTAAGTCCATCGCCTTAAACAAACCCTAAAATTAAGTTACAAAGCATCCTTCTCAAATCCAACTCACCAAACACCCAAATTAAATATACAAAATATATTTCCAAGACCGCGTCGGCCTACTCAACGATTTACATATAAAATTGAGCCAAAGAGTAAAACACGCTTTGACCATACTCAAACTTCCTCTAGAATCTTCTCCACAAGATAACATCAAACAATTTGATGCCAAAATCATCACCTACAAACATGAATGCATGTCACCAAATTGTGACTCATTCATTGTTAATCACCATTGCATCGATATCGATGACCGATACAAGATCTGCCATCGGTAGCAAAAGAACACAAACACTTAGCCTATTGAATAACATTGTCTCTGCTCATTGAACACTTATCCTTCCCACCAGTCACTCAAAGTAGTTGTGATTGCAACTGTAGCATTTGAACATTGTTGACCTCCATATCTTGTGACCGCGTCACAAGATACATCAGAGATATGACAAGACATTCAAATCATCTATCACATGTCATTAATTGTTCTAGCAGTTGTACTCTTATACACCATTCGATTACAACTCTCACATAAAATTACTTCAGTAGTAGTGGTCATGCATTTGACATCTAGAGACATACCTAAGTCTCCCCTAAAGATATCAATCCCTGAAAGTCATCATTCAAAAAAAATATGCTTGACAACATACTGACACAAAGTCAATAGTTGACATCAATGACAATATAATATCTGATCATCATGTAATCAAATCACTATGTCATCACCAAAATACACTTACCATCATTGCATCAAATATTCCAACAATCTCCCCCTTTGGCATTGATAGAAACACTCTCTTCCAACACTCGCTTCATCAACATCAACATCGTCAACATGAAACATTAAGGAGAAAAATATTTCCACTTTTGTCTTTCACCTGTTCTACAATTACTGCCCCTTACACTGAACTTCACTCTTTGTCAAACACACATACATATTCACATCTTCACATCTTCTCCATACATCTTCTCCCCCTTTGAAAAAAATGCCAAAGTTGTCAAATATTCCCGATGTCTTCTCTACAGTACCTGACTAACCAAAGCACATCACTTCACAGACTGCTTCCCCTAAGGAGTAGCCTCACAATATCAATCCACATATAAAAATATTCAATGAATACATTGGGACTGAGGCAACAATATCTTTTTTTTTAATTAAGAGCTGATAGGAGAATGACCCCTAACCTACCTCTTAGATACTCAAAAGTATCATTAGGAAATGGTTTAGTAAAATTATTAGGAACCTTCTCCTTAGTTGGCACATACTCCAACCTTACTTCCTTTGTTGGAAATACATTGTAGGCTAGGTGACTGGGAAGGGGGGTGAATCAGGAACCAATAAAACTTATTCTCTTTAATCCTTTATTAGACTGAATAATCTTATTGCATGCATGGAATAGAAAAGCAATAAAAATCCATAATACTTGACCCAATATTTGGTTACCCAGAAACCTTCCAAATAGAAACTAAAAATGGGGTGGGGATGGTACCCACAAGATTTAGTACTGCAGTAATAAGTTTGGCCGGTTAAGGCTTACAATTGACCACTTCTGATGGCCTGCCATGTTAGGAGAAAGGACTGTTAGGTCCACCTTGTAAAAGGATTTATACAATAAAATTAAGTATGCACTCTATTAGGATAATTCTAAAGGATTGTTAAGCCCGCCCTGTTAAAGGATTTTGACTGATACACCTGTTAGGATGAACCAAAGAATGATCTTTTATGCAACTCTGATTTGCTGAATAAGATCCTTTGAAGTAATATTGATCACTTGAATGTGATAGATGAGTCTTTGTTGTTCCTTATACTGTTGTATCCTTCTAATCAATCTACCACTTCATATTTGCATATCCATACTCTTACTTCTTCTACTCTCATCATAATTTGGATAAACAAAGTATCTTACATATATATATATATCTATCCAAATCAATTATCTTCATAAGTCGGCTACTTATCATATTTAATTAGTATCAAAAAATATGTGCTAAGTTGGCCCAATGTCGATACTCAGGTCCAGTAATCCACTCGGGTGATATACTGACACTCGGGCGACACAGTGAATTGGAAACTCTAGCACTTGGGTGATACTGTGTGCTCGGGCTACATTGATCACTTGGAGATAGTATGTCACTCGGGTTAACACTGGTGACTCGGGTGATATTGTTTTGAACTAACTGCAAGGTTGACACTACAACTGCTCAAGTTACACTTCAAGTTGTTGGCTCGATCAACACTGTATCCATATAAGTGACTAAGTGTTTTGGCACTAATTGACAACATGTCTTTCCATAAGGTCTACAATCTCCCCCTTTGGCATTAGTAGCAAAAACACTTATCATATAAAAAATTTGATCAAACTGCTATGTCAAAACTCCCCCTTACCATGTGCTTGGATACTTGCTTTGTTTTGACAATTGCTCTGTAACTCGGTTACAACTGACTCTGTTCTTTATTTTCTAAAATTGTTTTTGTAACTCTGCTATATATATTCCTCTTCTCTGTACATGTATTTCCTCATATATAAACATAAATATCCTATCTTTCCCCCTTGTTTTTGACACAAATGCCAAAAAACATATCTATAAGGTAACACCAAAATATGAAAGGAAATCACAATATACCTTCAAAATTTGAGACAAAGTTTTGTCCCAATTGTATTGCAACACCTTCGGGATGTGCGTCTCAATCTGAATTTCTACTGACAACTTCATCATAAGCTCTCCAACTGAAAAGTTGTTATCATGGATGAGTGTCTTTGCATAAGAAATATGTTTTTGCATGACATCCATATGAGGAAGGAGTTGGCTTTTTATAGTTGTTAGGGATTTCCTTGTTCTTTCTTCTTCCCTTAATAGCTCTGCCTGCAGATCAGTCAAATACTTGATCTTTACAAAATGAGTTGAACTTGAACTAGGATCAAGTGCCAACTGGCTTGCACTTGCCTTCAAATCATTATCAATCTTTTTGAGCTTATCCTTTACTTCCATGGTAAAGTTGGATGTGTCACTCAACTTTACAAATAATGCCACAACATTATTCACAGTGGTTTCTAGAGAGCTAATTAGAGTGGTTAGCTTCACTTGATCCATTTCAATCTTACCTGCAACATTCTCTAGAACCTTATTCTCAAATTTTATTTCTGCCTTTTGCAATAATTTCTCATGTCCACTAAGATCATGATTAAACTTGTGAACTATGTCAACAAGTTGGTCCATTATGGAGTCTTCCTCATTAACTTCAATCTCTAGTGAATCAAGGAATATACCTTTTATGTCTGATAGTACTTTGTTCCGTTTCTTCTCAGTTTGGAGCTTCTGTTATTTTTCTCTTTTCTTCCATAGCTCCCCAAGTATGTACATCTTCTCGGTTGTCAGGCTAGAAAGATCCCAATTTGGAATCACAATGTCTTCCTCATGGTCAACTTCGTCAGTTATTGTTTCCTTTTCTTTACCTTTGACCTTGGGATTAGTTGAAAGAATGATTTCCTTACCTTTTCCATCCTCATCCTTGTCCTCAGTGTTCAGCTGAAGTAGGTTATTAACTTTTAATGCACCAACTGTAGAATCAGTACCAACTATAGAAACATTCACAGTGTTTGTCTGTGACTCAGTTTGGCTTGGCCCAGTAGTAGGTAGAGACTGGTGATTGGTTCCTACTAAACTTGATGTAGACTCTGTGAAATTTTCCTTGCTCGAAGATAATATTTTCCAAATGGGTGATTGGGGTAGGGATGCCATCACTTCTACTGCTATCTGTTCTACATTAGATTCTTCAATGGTCTGAACCTCAAGTAATTCTTCATCTTTATCCTGTACATGAGGGTCTGTACTTTGTTTCTTTGTTTTATCATCTCCCTTGTCATCAAAATTTATCTTTCATATCTTTGTTTCAGAATGCACAACATCCTCTATTTTCTTGCTCAAGATTTGAAAAGTCCTAAACCCTAGAGTATGATTATTCTCATATTTAGTCATAGCATCTTTTACCTCTTTATCAGTCATAGTAGGCCTGACTTGCTTCAAGGTTCTCTTTCCGATGTCCTTTTCAATCTGAACTGCATTATTTCAGTGAATGGTGATTGCCTTGAGAAGGTCTTCATTCATATGGCTTTTCAATTCAAATAGATCATACTTCCATCTTGTCATTTTCTCTACTAATGCATCCTCAATCATCTTCTACTCATCCTTGGTTTTGGAAGCATACTTTAGTGATTTGAGAGATCCCATACCACTACCTTCTTTCAATTCTTTAACCTTCTTCTCAAAGGTAGGTGGTGGCTTCTTGAATGTGACTCTATCTTCTTCTTCATCTTCTTTAGGCATTGTCAATTTTCTTCTAGATCTCCTGGGTTTGTTTGTACTAAAGACAGGGGTAGAGATCTTTGGTGTTTTCTTGGGGGCTAGCCTCTTTCTCTTCTTAGAAGGCTCTGCTTCTACCTCTTCCTCTTTTTTCTCGGGTTCATCTTCTTCTACCTTTATGTCATCCTCTTTGCTTTCTGTGATCGAAGGAGGAGAGTCTGATGGCTTGCCATACTTCTTTCCAAACTTCTCTATTCTCTTCCTTCCTCTCTTCAAGATTTTAGGAATCTCAATTTCCAATGATATTCTTCCCTTAGCTTCTTCATAAGTACCAAAATATGGTGCTTTAGTATCAACAGGCTCATTTAAAAGAGCTTCAATGATGTCTCTGGTCTCATCTATGTTAACCTCATATGCAAGAGGTTTAACCCATGCAACCCTAGGCTTGACTAGTTGGATGTATACTTTGTCACGGTCAACTAGGACGCATATATCATCCTTATAGTCTTCTACCAATTGTTTGGGAATTATGAATCTATTCTACATTTTCTCTCTGAAACTTTCAAAGTAAGCATCCATGATGCTTTCAAAGTTATCTCCCAATTCTTCTATAAACTCATTTATCTGATAAAGTATAGGCATGTCCTTCTTCCATACAACTGTGCCTTTAGAAGGGAAACTTTTGAACATAAAAGAATGTGTAGACCAAGAGTGAATCAAACTTACACGGATTGGTCTTGGATGCCCGGATGCTCTTCATGTTTTTTCTTATTTGGATGAGCTACAACTCGACAAGGTCGAATGATAGGTTGTTCTTCACCACTTTGTATGGCAAGTCCAGAGCCTCACATGGTACACTGTTTGGTTGGCTTGAACTATATATCTTGTGTGCAATCACATGAATTCCAAACTTCAGCTCCATGTCAGTCACTCCATTCAACTTCATGCCTCTTCCATCCCACTCGGCAAGAGTCTTCTTGGCTAGGTCATCATAGGGTAGGGTTTTGGTAGCCTTAGGTTTGTCGGGCATTGGGTACCCTGTCACTCGGTGTACCGTCATCTTAGTGATCTTTACTAGTTGCTCCAACCAGAGATGCATGTCGTGAACACGGCTCAAAATAAACCTAATCTATTTTATCTTAAAGTTCTTCAGCATATGCAAGATGTGGGTTAAACCTTTGACTTCAAGGTGGCTGTGTTCCGGCTTCAGGTTTCCATCCATACAAAGTTTCTCATATGCTTGCTTCATCTCCAATGTGCCTAGCTGTTGAATGGTGCAATGATAGAATCTCAGATGTCGTGAATCAACAGTACCTTAGGAGGAATTTGGGAATGGGCTCCCATTGGATCTCTCTTCTGCAATCGCTAGATGAAGTTTGAACTTTGGTGGTTCACAGACAACATTCCTCCCTAACATCTCAGATCCCTTCTTGACCTTACTGCTGGATGAAGACGCCATAACACTCGAAGGATTGACAAAACTTCACTGCTAGTAAATCTTTCAAACACAAATTCACTCTGCAATCGCTAAAAGCTCTTAATCACTCTGCAAACTGTAAACAATAACCCTTCGATTTCACCATTTATGATAAATTTCATCATAGGTTTTCATTAAATGCTCCATACATAGTATTTTTCATAGCTTGGGTATTTCTCCCAGACTTACTCGAAAGCTCAGCAAAAACTAACTTTGCATCTTTGAAACCATACAACCGGACTTAACTTCGTTAAGCCTGAGTAACTCGGATGTAACTGAGATCCTAACTCGGTTAGAACCATAATGTGTCCTAGTGCATCAATATGCATATTTGGACTTGCTAGCATATATGGAACTGATGTATGATGGCTTGTATGCACAGTTCTAGTTGTCTCTTTGCATCTTTATTTGTAGATGGTGGATCCACCCAATTTACTATTTTGGGTATCATTTGATCCTTCATTGTTTTGGTTTGAATTCTCAGAAGACTTCCTTACCCACTGCTGACTCATCTGAGTTATGATTTCAGATACTTTTTCTTTTCCTTTCTCAAAACCAGTATCCACTTTTTCTCTGTTCATACAATTCTTGCTTAGATTACCGAGTTGTTTACACACATAATATCTTTTAGTAGGATTCCTTTTTATGAGATGAGTCTTTGCACAATTTGCACCAATGTACCCATACTCACCATAATGACAACATCTTCTCCATGTGTTGTAATCCCAACCAAAAATTTCTTTAGCTAATTGTTCAGCAGGGTTCCACTTCTTAATTCTGCACTCGGAAGACTTATGACCTTGTTTTTTACAATTGAAACATTTTCCTTAAAACTTAGGTTTCTCGATGCATTCACTTGCCATACGTCCATGTTTGTTTCACCTGTAGTATTTACCATTAAACTTTGACTTTCCATTGCTCCAACACTTATTTGATTTATGCCCTAACTTACCACAATGATTATAAGTAGGTTCGTGTTCTTTTGAGCTCCTTACTGTGAGGATTCACCTTGTTCAGTATAACCTAATCCAGTCTGTCCACGATGTCTGAATTGAGTTTTCTCTGTCAACTGATCCCTGTTTACTTGTGAGTTCACCATACTCTTATTGGTTTGCTTTTCAGTATTGAGATCATTTTGCAGTCTTTCATTTTCAGTCCCCAGATTGATAACTTATGTATTTGAACTATTGAGTTTATTTATCATATGTGCTTGTTGAAGTGACAAATGATGGATTTCATTTTCTTTTTCCTCTAATATTGTACTTAGCAATCTTTTATCTTCTTGTGCCATTTCTCTGTCATTTTCAGCTTGGTTCTTTTGTTCCATGACTTCACATATTCTGGCTGAATGAATTTCTTGTTCTCTCTTTAGCTTTCTAACTTCTTCATGTAAATTGAGATTCTTTGCAAGTAGGTCTTCAATGGTTGCATCAGCTTCTTCAAAACTTCTTTCTTTACATAAATCTTCATTTCTTTCTTCTATGTAACCTTTCTCATTCATTTGCACTGCTAAATCTTTTCTCCTTTTCAGGGAATGAGAGAGTTGCTCATTGAGTTTTCTGATTTGACCCATGGCCACTTGTAGATCTATCTTTTCATTGTCAATGGCTTTCTCCAGTCTGTATATTTCCATTGCCTCTGATCTTTGCTCAAGTTGTTAAACTTCTAATAAGGGAACCTTTGCTGTGATACCAATTGTTGGAAATTTATTGTATGCTAGGTGACTAAGAGGGGGGTGAATTGGGAACCAATAAAACTTATTCTCTTTTATCCTTTATTAGATTAACTAAGCTTATTACATGCATGGAACAGAAAAGCAATAAACATCGATAATACTTGACACAATATTTGGTTACCCAGAAACCTTCCAAATAGAAAGTAAAACTGGGGTGGGGATGGTACCCACAAGATTTATTACTATAGTAGTAAATTTGGTCGATTAAGGCTTACAATTGACCACTTCTGATGGCCTGCCCTGTTAGAAGAAATAAGGACTGTTAGGTCCACCTTGTGCAAGGATTTATACAATACAATTAAGTATGCACTCTGTTAGGAGAATTGTGAAGGATTGTTAATTCCACCATGTTAAAGTATTTTGACCGATACACCTGTTAGGATGAACCAATGAATGATCTGCTATGCAACTCTGATTTGTTGAATAAGATCCTTTGAAGTAATATTGATCACCTGAATGTGATAGATGAGTCTCTGTTGTTCCTTATACTATTGTAGTCTTCTAATCAATCTGCCACTTCATATTTGCATATCCATACTCTTACTTCTGCTACTCTCATCATAATTTGGATAAACAAAGTATCTTACATATATATCTATCCAAATCAATTATCTTCATAAGTCGTCTACTTATCGTATTTAATTAGTATCAAAAAATATGTGCTAAGTCAGCCCAATGCTGATACTCGGGTCCAGTAATCCACTCGGGTGATATAATGGCACTCGGGCGACACAGTGAATTGGCAACTCTGGCAGTCGGGTGATATTGTGTGCTCGGGCTACATTGATCACTCGGAGATAGTATGCCCCTCGAGTAACACTGGTGACTCGAGTGATACTATTTTGGACTAACTGCTCGATCGACACTGCAACTGCTTGGGTTACACCTCAAGTTGCTAGCTCGGTCAACATTGTATCCATATAAGTGACTAAATGTTTTGGCACTAATTAACATGTCTTTCCATAAGGTCTACATCCTTTTCATGTACATGTTCTCTAATAAAATGATACTTGATAGATGTATGCTTAGTCTTAGAGTGCATCACCAGGTTTTTTGAAATATTAATAGCACTTGTATTGTCACAATGGATAACCACCAGTTCAGTTACCTTCTCATGTATTCCTTCCATAATATGTTTAACCCATACTATTTCAATACAATTAATTGTAATAGAAACATACTCAACTTCATCTATTGATTGAGATATACAATTCGGCTTCTTGCTTATCCAAGATACAAGCCTATCACCAAGAAAGAATGCACCTCCACTTGTGCTCTTTCGATCATCAACATTACCTACCCAATCAACATCAGGAAATACATTCAAAGAAAAATCACCTTTATGTCCATACCAGAGACCATAATCTTCAGTCCCCTTAAGATATCTAAAGATTCTCTTCACTGCAACCATATGATATTCCTTAGGATTAGAAGAGGATATAGCTACTAATCCAACTATCTGTGCTATATCCGGTCTACAATGTACAACATAGTATAGCTTGCCGATCATAGATCTATAAAGTGTCTCATCCACTTCTTTAGAATCATCTTCCTTTGACAGTTTTCAACCAATTACAATATGGGTACCAACCGGTTTTGAGTCCTCTAGTCCAGAAGTCTTTAGTACTTCTCTTACATATTTAGACTGACTTATGTAGATACCATCTTTCATTTGTGTAACTTGCAATCCAATGAAGAATTTGATCTCACTAATCATAGACATCTTGAATTCTTTCTTCATCTCACTTGTAAATGATCTCCTCATCTCTTCATTGCCACAAAAATGATATCATCTACAAATATCTCTGCAATTAGCAATTTGTCATCTTTCTCGGTCTTAAAATACACAGTGTTGTTGTCACTTATTCAGACAAAACTAATTTGAATCAGATATGAGTACAACCTCTCATACCATGCTCTAGGTGCTTGTTTCAATCCATGCAAAGATTTATGTAATCTACACACCATGTCCTTACCTTCAGAATTAGAAAATCTGCCAAGTTGTTCAATGTACACCTCTTCTTCCAAAATACCATTAAGAAAAGATGGCCTAACATCCATTTGATATACATTAAATCCTTTGTAAGAAGCATAAGAAAGCACTATTATCACCCCTTCAACTCTAGCCACAGGTGCAAATGTTTCACCATAGTCCAAACCATCCTCTTGTGCATATCCTTTGCATACCAATCTTGCCTTGTTCCCTACCACTTCACCAGTCTCATCCATCTTGTTTTTGAAAATCCACTTCGTACCAATCACATTCTTGTCCATCAATATGGGCACTAATGTCCAGGTATTGTTCCTCTTAATCTATTCCAATTCTTCTTCCATAGATTTCATCCAATCTTCATCTTTTAATGTTTCTTTCACTATTTTGGGCTCAAATTTAGATAACAAACATGTACCTTCTCTTGCCTTTCTTCTAGTTAACACACCTGTGTTTCTGTCACCAATAATTTGATCATGTGATTGATTCAATTTTACAAACTTAGGCATACTGGTTCGGTTCTAGGATTGTCTTCAACTGTTGGTATATGTTCTTGTTCATTGACATGTCTTTCCATTGATTCTCTTGTAGTGTCCTGGTCCAGTGATTGCACATAAATAAACCATTGATAGTCTCTAGGTTCCTTCTTGTTGGATTCATCATTTTTATAATAAAGTTCATCTATTTTGGCACTAGCACTTTCCACTATCTTATTAGTTCTCTTACTTAGGCATTTGTAGGCTTTACTCTTAGAGGAGTATCCTAAGAATATCCCCTCATCACTTCTTGCATCAAACTTTCGATAATTTTCATCTCTTTTAACGTAACATCTACTCCCAAAGATTTTGAAATAAGTAACACATGGTGTTCTACTATACCACAGCTCATAGAGAGTTTTATTTTTACCTTTATTTAGTTGAACTTTGTTCAAAGTGTAAACTACAGTGCTTGCCGCTTCTCTCCAATAGGTCTGAGAAACACCTTTCTAAATCATTAATGTCCTAGCACAATCAATGATAGATCTATTTCGTCTTTCAACATTACCATTCTGCTAAGGTGTTCTAAGTGCAGACATTTGTCTTTGAATTCCCCGTTCTTCACAATAAGTAGTAAACTCATGTGAAGTAAACTCATATCCTCTGTCTAATCTAAGACATTTCAAAGTCTTATCGGTCTCCTTCTCCACTCTAGCTTTATAGATCTTAGACATGTGAAAAGCTTCAAATTTGTCCTTTAAAAATATAATCCACATCATTCTAGAAAAATCATCAACAAATAACATGAAGTATCTATCACCATAGTAACTCCTAGTTCTCATTGGACCACACAGATTTGTATGAACTAGATCTAAGATATTTTCAGAAGAGTATTTTTTTTTTATAAAATTAGAACTAGTTAACTTCAGAAGCTGACATTCTTTGAATATTACATTGTCTGGTTTCAATAGGTTGGGAAAACCTCTCACTAAATTCATCTTACTAACTTTGATCAAGTTATCAAAATTTACATGACATAACCTCTTATGCCACAACCAACAATCTTCTACCTTAGCAATCAGACAACTCTTAGTAGTAGAATTCAGATGGAACAAGTTACCTCTAGTTTGTTCACCGGTAGCAATTAGTTCTCCCGATTTCCCAATAATTATGCATATACTTCCATTGAACTCCAATCTCAAACCTTTGTTATTTAACTGAGAAACACTTAACAAATTATATCTTAAATAATCAACCTAGTAAAAATCATCACAAATAGTTTTATCATTCAGAGCAATGGATCCTTTACCTTTCACTAAACAGGGAGCGTCATTTCCAAACCTTATCGAGCCTCCATCACATTCCTCCAACTTGATGAACTCTCTTTTATCACCGGTCATGTGATGAGTGTGTCCACTGTCAATAATCCAGTTACTACATGATTCATGTTAGAAACCAAGGCTCTCCCACCTTCTTCTGAGGGATCTTCCTTAAATGCAACAAACACAATTTCTTCTTCATCTCTTCCATTAGATTCCTCGTCGGTCACACCTTCCTCAGCTAGGTAGCATTCTTTCTTGTTCTTATCCTTGAATATTCTTGGTGTTTCCTGCTATCACTCAAAATTGCACCCTGATCAAGTTACCAAGAATACTTGATCAATTTTGAGGAACATGGAAACAAACCAAGGTTGTGGGTAACCTATAGCTAGAATGAATCTCTGGATGATGGTTGGCTTCATGTTTGGTAACTCACCTGAAACCACATAAAACTAAACCTTTTGTTGGAGGAAAGAGGTAGAAGGATAAACAGAAAAACAAAATCAAAATCCTAAAAGATGATGCACCATAAAATGAAAATCTGAGATATACTAACACTAACAGACACAATGAAGATCAATATAAACTCCTTCACACAATCCCACTAATCCATAATTTTTGCATAATCAATTTTAGAAGAAGGCCCATAACAATAGTCTCTATAAGGAGAAAAGAATCTCACAATTTAGAAAGACTGGTGGAACACAAATCACAATCTGCAAAAAATATGAGGAAAACTCTGCATAAAGGCGCCAATATTTGATATAAATTTGAGGATAAAGAACATCACGGAAATATGTATCAATAACAAAGCACAATAACAACAGAAATGGGAAAGGCACAAGTTGTATTAAACTGTAACAAGGTGTCATCAACTGGTATATCTCAGAAAATATGTTACAAAACCTCTCTGTTATTGTCAAGAACCTAGAGGAATAGTTACAAGACCTTAAGCCAAAAGGAAAAGAACTCCTTTACAATGAAGCCTCAACTTATACATTTGAGAACCAACTGCATCATTAATGTCAGCCATAACTGTTGGGTCGGATTTTGCCCTTTAGGCCAATTTTGAGCCCCTCAAAAGCTCTCTAAAAAGTATAAAACACACTCATAAGTCAAGCTTTATCAATGCCAACGTAAAGACACTCCATAAATGCACAGACTTTCACAGTTGCCTTTTTTGACTTTAGGAATTTGTCATAACTCTGCAAAATATCTCTTTTACTTTCAAAAGTGAGATAAATAACTATTTTACATCTTTATTAAAATATTAAACAATTTATAATTCATTAATTTAATAAATATTGATTTATATTAATATTATCTATTAAGGGACTATTAAATCTCTTAATAATAATACTAATATAATAAATATCTATTAAAGTAATAAATTATGAATTTTTTAATAATTTTAATAAATCATAAAATAAATATTTATTTTTACTTTGTGAAGAAAGACTACTTATATTTGATTTTTTTTAAACAATATCAATACTAAATGATTTATAATTATATCAATTGTATGACTATTGTGAAAAAAATCAACCATAGTTGGATAAAAACTTATGTGATAAATATATAACTCATATATTTCGAATTTCTTCTAAAGCTTAAAGAGATGAAAAAAGGCAATGAAATTATGCGAATTTTTTTAGTTTAGGGTCTTCAAACCCTAAATACGCCTCCTTCACACTTTATTGTTTATTTGCACTTTCACGCTATGTGCTGCCTGGTCTCTAGCCGCCGCTATGAGGATCTCAGAACCTAGGACCACCATGAATGGATTTTGTCTTCCTTCTCTGAAAAATATGACATCTTTGAACAAAACATGGCTTCTTCAAGAGAAAAATGCAGATATTTTTCTTGCAAACATTTTTGAATGAAAACATAGCTTGCTGGGCTAAAAATGGTTTTATTGCAACAAAAATACTTCAAAATGGCTCTAAGGTATCTTCATTATTGTTTCCTTTCTTGTTGTTTCTGAAACACCATATTTAGAAGAAAGAGGATGTTTTCCCTTTGTAGAATACCAATTTTTAAAAGAAAACGTCTATTTTTCACTTTGTTTTTAATAAAAATATGTGTTTCTTGCTCGAAACGTTGGTTTTTCTGGGTTAAAAACATGACTATATTTTGTGAGAAAACTCTGAAAAACTGAATTCCTTCTCCATGTTGTTCTAAAACTGTGGCTTAACAGAAGAAGAAACATGGCTTTAATTTGAACTCCTCTCAACAAAAATGCAACTGGGTATGAAAACACTTGCTGCTCCATTGTACTTTCCAAAAATCTGACTTAAGGTGTTGGTGTGAAGAAATGTGTTCATTTTTTCCTTCGAGTTGAAACCAAAAAACATCTGATGCTTGGATCTATTACGAAATCTGTTGTCTTTAAGCTTGTATGTCTGAAAAAAAATGTTTGCCTTTTTTTTTATACTCTGAAAATCTGCATCTCTCTTTCATTCTTGAAAACGTGACTCCGTTACGAAATAAAAGGCACCATTTTACTGTTTTCTCTTTTGTTATCTGTTAGTTTTCTGGAAAAAACATAGGCTCTATCTTGGTAAAAAACGTGTAAAAATCTGAAAGGAACCTCCTTACAGCAATATGGTGAGAATGCACAAAATAACAGAATATAGAGCAATAGCATAACTCAGAATGAATCTATTGATCGCGGGCCACTTCGAGGGGGTAACCTCCTTTGAGCAAGCTCAATACAATAAATTCATCTGTGTCCATCAAAGGCCTCAACCTACTCTTATATACTAAGTACGATCTAGAAAAGTAATACTACCTATGC
>MU223324.1:390694-415587 GCA_018584345.1 Thuja plicata
AGTACGATCTAGAAAAGTAATACTACCTATGCATGTGGGATAATAAAATATACTCACGGGACGACTTACAAAGCATATGTGTCCAACAACACTACACTAACAAAATAAACAGAAGGAACACACAGGTACCTAACAAAATCACCCAGAAATACTTGTTGCTCTGATATATTGACATTTTCCAAAGAAAACGTGTGTATCTATGTTCTAACATTTTTAGAGAAACCGTCTACTTTCCTAGACTTCAATGATTTACTGTATACATTGTGTTTCAATTTCTAAGAACGTCATTTACTTTCATTGTCTTGAAACATACCTCTATTCCATGGACATGCTATCTCTCAATGTGTATTCAGCATTATTGTCTTGATTCATGAAATCAGCATTATTGATCAGGAGTATACATTGTTTTTTATTACAGCTCTTTTGATGTTGTTCATTGTTACTTTTTCTGTAGACTGTACTTAACTGTCTTCACAACTGGAACATTCCTTACTGCAATTGTGCATCAAGTGTATTTGTGCATCATGTAATCTCATACTCTTTCTATGTTCATGTTTGTTTCTCAATTCTATAACACGCTGGGCTCAACCCTTGTGGGAGCCACATTTTACCCCACGTGCTGCCGAATAGACATGTAACTACACATTAAGCAAACTAGTTAGAAAACTAATGCATGTTTCGGAGGAGTTTAATATAATGACTTGGTTGTTGTATCTTTTGTTTGATGCATATACAAGTCAACGTGTACATGTATGGTAACAAAATGAATATGTAATGCTTGGGACACATCATTGCTTAGATCTTTTGATCTAACGCCATTGCTATCAATTGAATGCAGGATTGGGAACATGATGGAGCAGCGGGAGACACGAACAACTCGAGGCACAACAACATAGCAGAGCACAACAACAAACCAGTCATTCAGGCAATGACTGGTCCCACTCTTTACTTATGCATTTATTTACTCATTTGAAGTATATGCTCACTTGTATTTGCATTGAAAAAGTAGTTATTCTCACGGCTTGTGTGAGACATGGTTCATTGATACTATCAATAAAAAATTACTTCTCCTTTGATATACTTATGCACTTTGTATAATAGCCATCAGCATGATGTGATAAAACAATGTAATCTTCAGCTTTCCTTTCTTTATGCATATGAATGTTATCTTGCAGAGATAAAATGCACTTCAAATTATTTTAAAACATGACTGCCCATGCTTAACTAAGCCTGGTACCGAAAATCGATAACATTTTTTGGCAACATTTGCAAAATGTTTGTCTGCTAAACATTAAGACCAGCTGCCTGAACTGTCCATTGGCCATAGAGTCACTTAGAAACCATAACGGAAACTTGAATCCCACTTGCATAAACTTATTAAACATTTTCAACTGACTGAATATAGATGTATGGTTTGTGATAGCAAAGTATGAGACTTCCTTATCATGAATTATATATGTATATTTGGCCAGTTTGGACAAGATTAGCAACAGTTGAACATAACTAAAACCTTCCTTTATTGTTGTAGCCCTTGTTAATTCACTAAGAGTAGGTGTATGGTTTGTGACAGTAAAACATAAATTTACTGCCATGAGTTATATATGTATTCCCCGTGAATTAGGAAGGTCTACAACAACATCTTCTTGCTCACTTCTAACTTCTGAAACAACAAGAATCACCTAGTTCACACCACAGAAGTCCTCATCCTGCCAATTCATAAGAGTTGCCCCTGGCTATTGTTCTTCTTGAAGATATATAGAGGCTTCATCATAGGTGTTTGACTACAAAATTGAGCTAATTTGGACCATTAAAGCTTGGTTGATAATGTCATTTGTACAAGCATTCTGATTATGTGGCTGATTACATGGGAAACACCATTCGTAATCTTGGGCCAGATTATTCTGAGTGGGTACAAGCTCTTCCAAAGAGCTAGTAGCATTGGGGTTATAAGGTTGATATAGTCCAGTATTAAAAGTATGCCTTTGATCTTGGTTATTGGGCTGATATGGTGGTATATTATTCTGATTTTGCTGAAAAGGTGGTTGATAAGGAGGCTGGTAAGGCATGTATCCTTGACTTTGTTGCTTTTTCATATTCACAATTTCATTACCAAAATTCTGTAGAATACCTTTAATCTCCCACAACTCGACAGACTGAGTTGGAATAACATTTTCATGTTTATTGGACTGACTATTAGGTGTTGGAAATGTTGGTGTAGCTGGAATAACAGCTAAAGCGGTTGTTTGCAAAGGTATCATTGACTGAACTACGGGTGCTATCGGAAAGATTGGCATAGGTGGTCTTGGGGCAATTTTTCCAGCTTGAATAGGGTTGTTTTCTGCTCTAATGGCCATATCATACGCACCTGGAAGTGTAACCCCTCCCATTGATTGTATCATAACTACTATATCACTATTGAAAGCCCTCAAATAATATAAAAAGCATGATCACCAGAGGATCTTACCGTTTGAGGGATTCTCTCCCACGTCCTTTGGAAACAGAAGTTGAAATCTATTACTTGTTCATGGGGGGCCCTTTTGATAGTTGATAATTGCTCCACCAAATATAGATGGTCTAATTTGTCTTCGAAAAACTTGCAAAGTTCAGTTCCCAACTGGTCCCAATCAATAATAGAACCCACTGCTAGCCTTTTGAACTACTGCAAAGCTTTTCCTTTGAATGATGCGGCTAACAACCTGACAACAACATTATCCTCTGTAGCATGATGTAGGGCATAAAGATTGGCTACATCCTTTATGTGCTCATCTGGGGTGGTTTGATCTTCACCATTAAAATATGGTAAACTTTTTAATGCAACAACAGGAATGACATTGTGTTGAGCCAGATTCAACGGGCTGTCTTGATTGAATGAAACAAAAGGCTAGTTCCATTGTAGTGCCATAGGAATCTGCAAGGCTTGACCTCCTGGGGCAGTAAAAACTGGAACAACAGAATGTATTCTTGTTGCAGGAGGCGTAGACTTGGTTCTCCTTGTATAAACAAGTGTCTCTTGTACCTTTTTTGCTGCTCTCCCTCTTCTCCTAGGTGGAGATAACTGCAAATACTCAAAAGATGAAGAGCTTCTCCATGTTTGCACTTTTCTCATATGTTGTAATGCACTGGTTCTTCTTTTTCAAAGCTCAGAGTCGCCAAGTGTGTTATTTGAAACCTCTTCCAGGCTGAAACTGCTGCTATACACACTGAGAGCAGCAAAAATGTCATAAAAAGGGACTAAAAATTAGTCACTGTCCCACTGGGCGTACAAAAATTTGTTATCACTCAAAATTGCACCTTGATCAAGTTACCAAGAATACTTGATCAATTTGGAGGAACATGGATACAAACCAAGCTTGTGGGTAACCTATAGCTAGAATGAATCTCCGAATGAAGGTTGACTTCCTGTCTAGTAACTCACCTGAAACCACCTAAAACTAAACCTTTTGCTGGAGGAAAGAGGTAGAAGGATAAACAAAAAAACAAAATCAAAATCCTAAAAGGTGATGCACCATAAAATGAAAATCTGAGATATACTAACACTAGCAGACACACAAGGAAGATCAATATAAACTACTTCACACAATCCCACTAATCCATAATTTCTGCATAATCAATTTTGGAAGAAGGCCCATAATACTAGTCTCTATAAGGAGAAAAGAATCTCACAATTTAGAAGGACTGATGGAACACAAATCACAATATGCAAAAAGAATGAGGAAAACTCCGCATAAAGGCACCAATATTTGATACAAATTTGAGGATAAAGAACATCGCAGGAATCTGTATCAATAACAAAGCACAATAACAACAGAAATGGGAAAGGCACAAGTTGTATTAAACTGTAACAAGGTGTCATCAACTGGTATATCTCAGAAAATGTGTTATAAAACATCTCTGCTATTGTCAAGAACCTAGAGGAATAGTTACAAGACCTTAAGCCAAAAGGAAAAGAACTCCTTTACAATGAAGCCTCACCTTATACTTATGCATTTGAGAACCAACTGCATCATTAATGTTAGCCATAACTGTTGGGTCAGATTTTTCTCTTTAGGCCAATTTTGAGCCCCTCAAAAGCTCTGTAAAAAGTATAAAACTCACTCAGAAGTCAAGCTTTATCAATGCCAACATAAAGACACTCCATAAATGTAGTCCTTATCTTCCAAATAGCCCATAAGGAGCTTCTGGAAAGCACAGACTTTAACAGTTGCATTTTTTGACTTTAGGAATTTGTCATAACTCTGCAAAATAACTCTTTTACTTTCAAAAGTGAGATAAATATCTATTTTACATCTTTATTAAAATATTAAACAATTTATAATTCATTAATTTAATAAATATTGATTTATATTAATATTATCTAGTAAGGGACTATTAAATCTCTTAATAATAATACTAATATAATAAATATCTATTAAAGTAATAAATTATGAATTGTTTAATAATTTTAATAAATCATAAAATAAATATTTATTTTTACTTTGTGAAGAAAGACTACTTATATTTGATTTTTTTTAAAACAATATCATTACCAAATGATTTATAATTATATCAATTGTATGACTATTGTAAAAAAAAATCGAGCATAGTTGGATAAAAACTTAAGTGATAAACATATCATTCACATATTTAAAATTTCTTCTAAAGCTTAAAGAGATGAAAAAAGGCAATGAAATTATGCGAAATATTTTAGTTTAGGGTGTTCAAACCCTAAATACGCCTCCTTCACACTTTATTGTTTATTTGCTCTTTCACGCTATGGGTTGCCTGGTCTCTAGCCGCCGCCATGAAGATCTCTGAACCTTTGGCCACCATGAATGGATTTCGTCTTCCTTCTCTGAAAAACATGACTTCTTTGAACAAAACATGGCTTCTTCGAGTGAGAAAACGCAAAGATTTTTGCTTGGAAACATTTTTGAATGAAAACGTAGCATGTTGGGCTGAAAACATGACTTCTTATGAAGGCATTTATGGTTTTATTGCACCAAAAATACTTCAAAACGGCTCTGAGGTATCTTCATTATTGTTTCCTCTCTTGTTGCTTCTGAAACACCATATTTAGAAGAAAGAGACTATTTTCCCTTTGTAGAATACCGGTTTTTAAAAGAAAACGTCAAATTTTCACTTCATTTTTAATAAAAATCTGTGTGTTTCTTGGTTGAAATGTTGGCTTTTCTGGGTAAAAATGTGACTGTATTTTGTAAGCAAACTCTGAAAAACTAAATTCCTTCTCCATGTTGTTATGAAACTGTGGCTTAACAGAAGAAGAAACATGGCTTTAATTTGAACTCCTCTCAACAAAAATGCAACTGGGTATGAAATCACTTGTTGCTCCATTGTACTTTCCAAAAATCTTGAGTTTTTTTTCATTTTTTGTTTATTATATTTATTGCTTTTTAATTTGGTTATTTCGTTTCATCCTTCCTTTATAAGCTTCTTTGTTTGTTTGTTTTTTGTTTTTTTTTTAATATTTTAACTTTATATTTAATTTTCTATATATTTGTCTTTAGCCTTTTTCTTGTATCCTCCTTTGTCTCTTTTGCCTCTCTTAAGTTTCTTTATTTGTTTTTATATTTTCTCTTTTTTTTTTTCTAGTTTTTTAATATCTTTGTTTTCTAGATTTCTTTTTGTGCACTTTTTGCTTTTTGAAGCTTTTCTTAGTTTTTTTTTATTTTTCTTATTTTCTATTATCTTTAATTTTTTTAGTTTTCTTTTCTTTTATTAAATTTGCTTTATTATTTTTTTTTCATTTTAATTTCACTTAGTCTTTTTCTTTATTTTTATTGTTCTAGTTCTTTTTAATATTTTATTTTCAATTTTTCCTTTGCTCTTCTCTTGTGTTCTTATTATTTATTTGTCTATTTTATCCTATTATTATTTTAAGTTACTCATCATGCTTGGTTTCACTTGTTATCTAACTTTATTTTCTTCTAGTCTAACTTTATTTTCTTCGAGTCTAGGTTTTACAGTACTTGGTAATTTATTGACCTTTCATTTTTCATCATTTTATTATTTCTTATTCTCATTTAAAGCTTTTTTTAATTTTTAGGTTAGTTCTTTATTTATTTATCTTCTCTTTGTTTTGAGTGCAACTTCTCTCCTCCCCTCTTCCTTTCCCTCATCCTTTTAGTCCTATTATTATTTTAAGTTATTCATCATGCTTGGTTTCACTTATTATCTAACTTTATTTTCTTCCAATCAAGTTTTACAGTACTTGGTCATTTATTTACCTTTCATTTTTCTTCATTTTATTATTTCTTATTCTCATTTAAGGCTTTATTTATTTATTTATCTTCTCTTTGTTTTGAGTGCAACTTCTCTCCTCCCCTTTCCCTTTCCCTCATCTTTTTAGTCCTTTAGATCTACAATCAAACCATTTTTCTACTCCTTGAGCTCTCTTTCATCTTAATGATGGATAACAAGGTCTAATCCAAAATGTTGAAGGAATACAAAATGTTTTAAAAGAAAAAAGCACAAAATCTAATATAGAAAAACAATAAACATATATTTTTTATTAGTATAACTATTTACTTTAAACTATATAAAAATGATTTCTATTCAAATCAAAAGACTCAACAAACCCACTTGATCCAAAGGGGAGCAAAAGATAGTCTAGAGCATATGATTGTGAAATCAACTAATAGCTTCTACCAAATAAATTGATACACTATATATACTAATATTTTTAGTGTCATAAATTGTATACCTTTGCTAGGATATCAAATTCCTTTCCCTCCTAGTACTCATTTAATGGGTTTCATTCTATTCTGCATTATGGTACTTCATTGTCCATTTATTTAATAATTAATTGAAAAATATAAGTCCTCTCCTAATTCAATCTCATCAAAATCCTATATGGGCCCTTAATAGGTTTTCCCTTTGATTTTTTTACTCACTCAATAATTCCTTGCTTACCTAGGCCCTATTGTACCATGTGTAGCCCTCCATATTTGATCATGACATTTTAGCTCAATTTTGCATTCAATTCTAGCCTCTCCTTGGCATTTCAAAACTCTGGTTCAAATTTGGGCCCGCATTGGGAGCTGGCCACCTCAGGCAACCCTCTCCTACCAATTTGGACCCAAAGTTGAAATGTGCATTGGTTAGCTTGTGTGTGGGAAATTCAAACACGTGTCGGCTTGCTCTAAAATCAAACTCACAAATGCTAGGAAGAGGTATAAAATCAATTACCCCCTCTTTTGGACAAGAAGTAATTGTGAAATACTAGTTCTACAATTTGAAGAAGTCCTATCATGTAAAGAGGTGCAAAATCAAGGAAAATCAACAAGCATCAAGATCTCATTTTTTTTTTCATCATTACACATAGAAGCTTCAAAAGATGTTGGAGGATAATAGGGAATTACTAACTAATGGTTGGCTTTTACTTCTCCCTTTGGATGTTGTATGAATTCATATTCCTCTCATATTCCTACATATAAGCTTCAAATTTAAATTTTATTATTTCAATTTATGTGATTCATGCACTCTTATTTTCAATATCATTTAGGGATTTTATTCTAAGACACTTGACTAGGTCTATTTGTTACTTTTATGCAGTTTAGCTCATAGAGATCTTAGACACTCTTAAGATTCAAGAGCACACGTAATTCCTAATTTTGAATTAGCTATTTGTGGAGGTGGAAATCACCAAAATAGGGGTTTGGCTAAGAAAACCCCCCCTATATGGACACACACACTTTTGGTTTTGTAGGTTTAGATATAGGTTCTAACTAATTTTGTCAGGAGGAAGAAACTCTCAATACTATCATAGACCCGGATTCCAAATTTCAGCCTCAAGGCTAGTGAGTAAGTTGCCCATGGCAACCCAGTCTTGGGAGTAGATCGTGCAAAGTGACCTAGTCCCCCCAAATGAAGATTAGATTTCATAGGAAGACTATTAAGACCCTCTAGAGAATAGATTTAGAATATTATCAAGCTATTTAGTGTTAGGAACCAGTCACGCTGCGCAACTAAGTCCACTCTCGAACC
Organism: Thuja plicata; assembly: GCA_018584345.1. Lineage (NCBI taxonomy): Eukaryota > Viridiplantae > Streptophyta > Pinopsida > Cupressales > Cupressaceae > Thuja > Thuja plicata. Next base: position 398,678 of record MU223324.1, read on the forward strand.
ATTTATATTTTAGGAACAAGTGGAAAAAATTGTTTTCTTTTCGTTTATGTATCTACTTTGTGATTATCAAGTTGTTGTAATAGTTAATTTCTAAGCAATAAAATAATCTAATCCATAAGAATATTAATAATAATATGGATTTCTTGAACAGAGAGTTAGTCAATCATAAGTAATCTCTTAGTTAATCCTGATCTCACAAACTCCTAATAAGCCTTTGATAGTTGTTATAGGAGAAACAAAAAGTCCATTGGCTTTTGCAAAATGAATTACCAAAGATTATAATGTGGATGCTCACAGATATAACACAAGGAACAATAGACAACCTACTAATCTATTTATCCCTACTTCCCTTCCTACATCTCAATTGGTGCTTTCTTTTGTACGTTGTCTTCCTCAAAATATTGGAAAGGAATGTGATCTTCTTGAACAACTTTGTGTTACTACTACCAAGATATCCCTTTGGAAGTTGATTCAAAATTTATCCACATATCATGGTATGTTACAAGAGGCCTTAAGTAGGATGACTATACTACCTCTTCTAAGACCTAATGTCATACCTTCTCTATTGGAATGTATGCAAGAAACTAAAGTTGATATTGTGTTTTCTCAAGATGAGTTGCCTCTTAATAAGTCCAAAATTAATATGATCTTAGTATCATTGTGATCCTTATTAATAGAAATGGTATTCGAAGAGCCCTACTTGATAATGGATCTAGTCTTAATGCTTGTAGTATAGCCTTTCTTACAATCTTCTTCTAGGGAGACCCTTGTTGCATACTATGCAAGATATCCCTTCGAATCTTCACTATAAATTTAAATTCACCCATAACCATATATTATATACTATTGAAGTTGATCATAAACTACAAATTTGTTTACAAGCTAAATTAGATTCTCAATCTCTTTCTATTCCTACACCAATTCAACAAAAAAATTATTCTTCTCCTAAAGACACCCCTTTACCTGAAAGTGTTCTTTTAGAAGACAATTAGGGATACTTAGGTTTCACACCTTCCTTTGTGAGAGAATATAAAATCCCTTCAATAGAACCAAAGACAAATGAAGATAATATTGAGGAACTTAAGAAGAATACAACTCTTTCTACTAAATGAGCAATAATATTTTTGCGACTACTTCAACTTCAAATGAATCTTTGGATATTCCTTCTAAATCTATTACTTATGACATTGTGACCTATCACCAGCTCTTTTAGACCCACCTTCCTATAATAGTCTTAATTTTCACATTTCCCTATGTAATTCTTCATTACATAATACCCTCACTTTGAGTAAAAATAAAAATTGCACCTAAGAATCCATATCATTCGTCATCTCCCTTATCCAGATTCTTGACCACATGACCTATTTAGCTTAGGACATGTGCACATCGTGGAGATGTCCATGAGTTGCCCACTCATCCCACAAATTTTCCTAACCACAACTGGCCATTAAGACATTACACCTTTTGTTTCTTGTTTTGTTTATTGAGGCGACCTGTCCAATAATAACCAAAAGATTGCGAAGGCAGTAGTTTTTTATAACTGATGAATCACAACTAACATTGAAAGATTATATAGCTTTGTAAATATACCCAAGATATGTGAATTGGTCTAAGCTATATGAATTCCTTGAGTATAATGGATAAAACCATTTAATAGCAATTCAGAGGTAAGAAGTAGAATAGGCCATTTTGTTATACAAAGAGGAGAAATGGGTAATAAATTATCCACCATGTTCTTGCTATTAAAGCTCTTCCCATAGTATTAGGTAGTGTCATTTGGTTATATCAATCCACTTACTTAGATTTGTGGCTTCAATTTTGCAAATAACAAATTCGTAATGCGGCTAATTTTCCTATTGACAAGAATATGGAAACAAATTGTTGATGTTTTGTAGCTTTTGTCAGATAAATATTATGAGACTAAACTGTTGAAGATATATATATATATATATATATATATATATATATATATATATATATTGTCATTATATTAATCTCATAATAATAGACATGTCCCATGAAGGGACATGTCTCTCCTAGCCTCATTCTGAATATAAATGAAAGATAGATTGTTGCATTTGGAAAACACAAACCACATACAACACAGGCAATGCTATTACATTTGCACCAATCCTAAAACTTTAACATGGTATCAGAGCCAGGCTGCAAATGTAAGAGAGTAGTTTGTTGATGGTGAATGTATGACTATCTCAGAAAATACAGTCTCAGTACAGGGACCATATCTCCCAAATACACCGTTGGATTTTTCTGCATTTGGGATATGTTGGTGATAAACAAATTGAGAAGAATCTTACCGAAACGATTGGAGAGAAAGTATCCAATTCAAAAGTTATGACCAACTGTCTACGGGTCTATGCGAAATTCCTAAAAGCGGCTTTCATTAAAGAGATATATTAATTTGTTATGATCGTGGTCAAGCATTAACAAAGAAGCACACATTCAAGGAAGGGTGTCTCTTTCTAGAAAGCAAGAATTAATTATAAAGTGTCACCTCTCTTGGAGCAATCAAGTCATTTCACAAGAAGACATGAGAATTGCTCAACGATATAAGAGTGGGAATTGTACATTGTGGGGGGGAATAATAACCAATGTTACATTTCCATTTGAACCATCCTTAGTGGGGAGATAATTCAAAGAGGATGTCTCTCAAATAATCTAAGAAGGTTTTTTTTATTTGATGTATATGGACCTTCATTGAAGCAACTTGTGTCAAGGATGTTGATGCGCAGATAAATATTTATTATCCTTGAATATTGCATTTATCTACTCATTGTAGTCTCTCTCTCATCTGTATTTCTATATGTACTATACGATCTATTTGCCTTGATCTTTTCCAGAGATGCTCTTGTAGGAAAAAATAGATTGATATCAGACTCAGAGGGAGTCTAAAAATCCATCAAAAGAAACGTTGGACAAGGAGGTCAGAAGGTCGATATCAGATTCAGAGGGAGTCTGAAATTTCATAAGAGGATACCTTGGACAAAGAGGTATGGAAGTTGATGCAAGAACTTGAGCTTTTCACGAGGATCTTGGTCATATTGGTCCAAAGGGAGTAGACCATATTAAGATGGTTTCTCTAGTGATCTGGAAATTGTTGCAGAGAACTATGATTCATGGGATGGAGTCCCATGTGTGTAGGCTAGAATACCTTTATGCAGACACGTAGGTCATGATATTCATGGATAGCTTGGGGTTCACCTAGAGTGATGCAAACTATATTAGAGATATGGTGTATAGGATTTCTATTACGTCGAGGTACATTATCACTGAAGAACAGATGACTGATATTCTCACCAAGCCTCTTACCAAAGTAAAGTTTGTGCATTTTGAGACAAGCTTGGAGTTGTTTGAGACAAGCTTGGAGTTGTGGAGAATGAAGCCCTTGCTGAGAGGGAGTATTAGAATCAGTGATTTCTTGATATGTACTTTAATGCATTCTTCTTTGTGAGAGAGAAGTTTGAGGTGAACGCCCTTGTTCCACCCTCTGAGAGTAGCCATGGTAGATCCACCCCATGATATGGTTCATGGTGAATGTCATGCGTGTGACTCCATTATCTCATGGCCCCCGTATGAACATCATTAAGAGATGACGATCTCTCGATGATGAACACTTGTACATCTTACCATCATTGTGAGGTGATGATCTCACAATAATGGTGGATATCACGTAAGGTGATATCTATGAAAAATCCATAATGGTGGATATCACGTGTGAAGTGATATTTATGGAAAGTCATAGTGGTGGATATCACGTGAGGTGATATCCATGAAAATCTATTATGATGAATATCATGAGACTTGATATCCGTGGACATGTCATGATAGTTATCTCTTAAGTAATATTGACTAAGTGGTGATATCATGAAAATTGATATTTATGGATAGCCACAATGAGTTATATTACAAAGATATTTCATGGTGGATATTATGTGACATAATATCTGTGGATATGCCATGAGCAGATATTTTTTTGGTAGGCATCATGTAACTTGATGCTAGTGCACATACCAGAAAAGATATTGTGAGTATGGTGAATATCATGTAACTTGATATTCGTGGACATGCCATTACTCCTGATAACACCGTGAGGTGACATCATTAATGGTGGATATCATTAGACTTGATATCCGTGGATATGCCATAATTTCTAGTATCACATTGAGGTGATATCCCTCCCACACAATATATGGATATATCGTGTCTACATGAGGATAGTGATCATCCTCCCTAGCTAAGAGGGAGTGCTAATAATGATTTGTAGCTTCGGTTGGACAAATCCAATCGATGAAATCAAATGCTTAAGTGGTCTATCGGCCTTAAGCATTTGATAGATATTCTCTTTATATTATTATTATCATGAGAATTGGAAATCATAAATTATGTTGATATTGAATATCTACCAAACATATTATTGTTGTAGATAATATAAATCAAATATGAGACCAATATCTATCTGTGCATTATTGATTACTGTCAATACCTACATTCCATATCGATTATGGTAATCAATATTATCTATAGGACATTACTCTGAGCACTTGGTGAATATCATGCGACTTGGTGAATATCTTGCGACTTGATATTCTGCAGGCTAATGCTCCCGATATCATGAGATGATATCTCTTTAAACTTTTGAGTACTTGGTGGACATCATGAGACTTGATTTTGGTAGGCCATTACTCTGAGCACTTGGTGAATATCATGCGACTTGATATTCTATGGGCCAATGCTCCCGATATCATGAGATGATATCTTTATAAACTTTTGAATACTTGGTGGACACCATGAGACTTGATGTTGGTAGGCCATTACTCTGAGTATTTGGAGAATATCATGTGACTTGATATTCTGTGACCATTATTCCTGATATCATGAGATGATATCTAATGGTGAATATCTTCTAATCAAAAATATTCTTAAACTTGCCATTCTTGATATTACATTGAGGTAATATCATATTCTGTGTTTATCCTCCCTAGCTAAGAGGGAGTGTTGATGTTTTGTAGCTTTTGTCAGATAAATACTATGAGACTAAACTATTGAATATATATATATATACTATTAGGAGAAATTAATATATTAATGATTCATAGATATATATATATATATACACACACACACATATGCATAATCAATTGTCATTATATTAATCTCATAATAATAGACAGCTCCCATCAAGGGACATGTCTCTCCTAGCCTCATTCTCAATATAAATGAAAAATAGATTGCTGCATTTGGAAAACACATACCACATACAACACAGGCAATGCTGAAACATTTGCAGCAATCCTAAAACTTTAACACAAATGAAATCTACTTTATTAAAATATCCAAACTTTACATGTATTGTATTGAAAACATCCTCAGTCAAAGACCACAAAAAGCCTTCCAATGAACAGATTTCAAGATGATTAGGTAAAGACAAATCCAAAAAGGTTTAAAAACGGTTTCTCACAAAAAAAACACTGTTACAAGGAATTCAACTTGATATCACACTCAATTCCCTATGATTTGACTTTTGGTTCATAGCTAAGAAAAGCACTGTTTAAAATAAAATCTTTTAATATTCCGTGCACGATGGAAATTAATGCATATAATATACTAACTAATATATGATCTAAATGATAATAATAATTAAACATAGAGGCCAGTGAAATTGGACAGATCAACCAATCTCCCAATCCCAGTGTAGTGATGCAAAATGACCCTGATTCACTGGATGACAACTCTCAAGCTAGACAACTCAATGTTCTAGGAGTGAATATTGAAGATTCTCAAACTTACAACAAAATAAGCCTACCTCTTTTTAGTACTTTTCCAGTCTTGGTGGATGGGCAACTATCCAAAGTAAGGACATTTCTTGTACAATAATCATGCTCTGTTGTCTATAGAAGATTAAGCAGACAGTAAGCTCGGAAAGAAAATTGACTTTCACGTGTGGAAGATTTGAAAGTCTCAAGCAGACAATTCTATGTAATTGATAAATGCTTCGACATTCTTTGTTCCATTGATATACATATAATTCTATAATGCCCAGGTTCATAGATTATTTTTAGCTCATTCAGAACTTGTTATGGTGCTTATTGTACTTAGTAAGAGGCTAATTGCATTTTATTCTTTTTCTTTGGACAAGTCCACCTTGGGTATATTTGAATCAACTGCCATCTTTGAAGCTATGTGAAATTATTGGCTTCACCGAATAGAGTATTTTGGATTCATGCTATCAATTGTAGCAACACAAAAGCAAAGAATTTGATTCTCGTAAGCTACTGTATCTAATCTGATTGTCGAGAGTATACTAATGCATCGGGTAAGATTTACCATTTGTTCAATTTTTGAAATTCAGAAGACACGGGCTTGTTCCTTGAGGTTAACTCTGAGTTAGTTTATGTTAATATTATAAGTACCTGAACCAAATAAAAGACTAACTATTTTCAATCTTTACGAATGCTGATCTTTGATTAGTTAAAAGTAAAAATAAATTTCATAAAGTGTATCAGTTCAATTCATATGTGATTGTTTATGGACTACATAATTGAATTTAAGATATTATTAATGTGGTCCTATCTGATTAGCTTATTTGCTTCTGAATTACATATTTCTCAGCAGTAGGCCTATTGGGTGTAAATTGACTGAGCGACTTGACTGGTCTTTCTGTTGTGCACACATGAATACCTAACTGAACACATGCTACCACTATCACTGAGCTTCTAAACATGATTAGTGTCAGACTTCAGTGGAATCAGAGATAAAACAGTTAGATGTGTTTATGAGCTTAGGGTTTGGCATTTTCAGGCTAAAATACCTAACCGAAGACATGCTACCACTATCACTTTCATGTTCAAACAAATCCATCATCATGACAAAAGCTTTCTGGGCTAGGCTTAATGGGAAAGAAGCATTCAGAATTGTGGAGAAGGAATTGAAATTCATGTATGATGTGCTCTTCTCCAAGGGAAGAGGCACAGCTTTCAGTGGATTTGGGATCCTATTGCGCCTTGTCAACTGCGTTGAAGGGTTTCTGAAACTGAGAAAACCAGAAGAGAGGATGGTGACCTACGTTGTGATTTCAGTGGGGCTTGTGGAGGAGGTGTTTCAATTCTGCCGAATCATGACATTAGGATGGACCATGGTCCGCTTAATTTGCGCTGAGATTGATGACATCAAACATCCACTCTTCCAAAGCATTGTTATCTGCCTCAGAAAGCATCACATTGATCGTGATAAAGATTGCAATGCTTTTGTTGCACAAGATTCAGAATGTGATTGGAGGAGATAGATACTTGAGAATTGGAATTCACCAGCACTGCCTCATAGGGAGTTGCTTTAATACGTCTCGTTCCATGTGGAAGATGGCTAAATTCATCCCAAAGGCAGACAGATTTATTGTAACCAAACACATCCACAAAGTTCATGTCCAAGAGAAACTCAAAAATTTCATTTTCAATAATATAAAAAAAGAAGTGTTCTCCCGAGGATGATAGTGAGGCATGCAAAGATAAAATTTACTATTTTGATGAGGATTTGTTTGAACATGAATCTGATGTAATTAATTTCTAACCGAACACATGAATACCTAACCGAACACATGCTACCACTATCACTGAGCTTCTTGGTGCCTCTGAATTCAGTAACGTTTTTGCAAGATCTCAAGATCTTTCTTTTATCATCTAAAGATGACTAGTGTCACAGTCAGTGGAATCAGAGATAAAACAGCTAGATGTGTTTATGAGATTAGGGTTTGGCATTTTCATGCTAAAATTTGAACAGATGGATTCATTTCACAAAGTGCAGCATACATGAGATTGTATGAATGATGCCAATATAGGTGCACTGCCAATTCATATCAAGTAAATTTCCTCAGTTTTAAATTTTCCCCTTTTAAAAACATGGAAAAAAACAAAGGAAGTAGCAAAAAACAGTCCATACAAATTTTCTTGTATTTAGCAGTTTCAACTATTGTATGTCATGCAAAATTTGGATGTGCATCAAGACAGGAGTTTATGTATGTATCTTGCACATGATTTGGCTCTTCTCGTTCATAACTACGCTGTAATCATTTGTAACTGAATAAGATCATGCCATAATACCTGAAACAACTAAGTGTTTAAACATGCAGGGTTGCTATTTTACAACATGTGAATAGCATCTCTAGGGAAGAATTGTATTACATGGGGTTTCATGTCATGACAACATCCATGGCATTGTAGGAAGGTTAGTAATCTGGTCGTGAAAATAAGCTCATAATCCTAGTTATATACCTACTGGATATAATTCTTGAATCGGAAACAGCTTAAGAGATGAACTAAAATGTCATTTCATATTATTCTTACCAAGAATCATACCTGACTGTTAGTATCTTTTGGTTCACTCCGGCACTACAACAGATTCTAGTCAAGTCTAAAGGAACGGTATACACAATAAACGCTCAAAACAAAGGTAGTAGGTAACAAAAACTGGTGGTGAAAACAATCTAAAATGTTAGGCACATAATATGTACCAAGTCTCATTTTTAATTATTTATGTCAATTCATCAAGGCCTTCAACTTCAATAATCCTGACACTTTTTTTCTGATTAAAAGAATACCACCCTCCTAATATGAAATCTCCATTCTATGAAACTTACTAACCTGAAGCCAAGGAAAATCGTATCTCTGTATACCATTTGAAATATTAAAGAAAATGACTAAATGTTATAAAACCAACAAACCTACCAGAATTCCCAAAGCAAGGAATCCAAAATAAGATTACACGCTGAACCAAAATTACTAAATTCCATATGGTAAACAAACTTTACCACTCGGTAAAACACATAAACAATAAAGATCAATTAGCTGATACTTTGGCTCTACTAGTGCAGATGATTTGCAGGTTCCATAAAATATTCGAAAGCCAATAAACAATACGCTGCTACAACAAAAAAACACAAAGCGGGGTATCTGTGGACATACCAGAAGTCCAATGGGGCATCACAGCTGTATGCCCTATGAAGTCAGTGAACTGCTGAGCTACATCTAGTGGAGACAAACCTGCAAAGATGTCAAAGTCCAGCAAACCCCCAATAAGCTTGTATGTCAGCTTAAAGCTAATATAAAAAACATCCATTACATGGTTGTTTATCAATATAAGAACTCCATGATTAACATTTAGTTAAAATATATGTGTAATAAACATTTAGGCTTTCTAAATCTATGATATCAAATGAATGTTTTTTTTATCACAGAATGATTTTAAGCAATGACTTTTGGGACATTAATTTGTTAGTCATGTTTTTAACATACACAATATTTTGATGTAAAACAAAGTATAGAACATGGAGGAATCTATAATCATTTTTTTTTAAATCTTCAAAACACCTTCTTTTATAAAGAAATATTTGATCTCAACATAGGAAGATAAAATAAGATAGAATGGCTAAGGGTTTTATCTCCTATATCAAAATATACACTTTGAATTTTCTTAATCTGATTGTACAACTTAAATGACAATGACAAGTAAATACCTAATGCAGTGTATGTGCTGGACCACATGGTGCCTTCCCTCTGCATGAGTCTGGCTAACTGAAATCAACCATCCCAGCATCCATATGAATGTCCATTAGTACATTGGTGCACATCTCCATGACAATCGCAGGATTAAAGTCATGGTGCAGACAGCACAGTCATTCTTTCAACAATTTCATATCTGCTTACCCAGACAAAATCACTCTTCCTATTATTAATAAATTCATACACAAGTAACAGTGAAACTGATGTGGGAAGCCTTGTAATAATTATCAGATACTGAAAGCGAAGCTGCGATACACGGAGTCGAACAGAACATCTCCATCGGATCTGTGCTTGATAGCAAATCCAAATGGATTAGTTGTGCAGGAGAAGATTAACTCATTTCCTGAGAACACACAAAATTCAAACACTGGGTTAGCTGTTTTGAAAATATGATTTCCTTCTAGAGCAGCTACTTGTGATCTAGGAAGTAGGTTATAAGGAACCTCGGACCAGGTTATAAGGAGCCTCCCATCTCTTCTCTGCATTGGTTATATGAACTCCTGCCGGGTCCTGCATCTAATGCGTGCATTGGAATATCACTTCATCAGTCCTTGACTGGAGTTGACTCAAGCCAAAAAGATTAAGAATGAGCATGAGTCAAAATAAACCATAACATTCATTCCAAAGAAAATCAAAACACAGCATGGAAACCGAAAAATTAAGAGAAAAATGGCCATCCAAAACTGGAAGGGGTAAAAATAATTAATGGTTATAAGGTGAAATTGTATTAATTACATAAAGCATTAAATTATATCCAAAATCATACATGTCATGCCCGCCACTGTCATCATGATTCAAGCAACAGAAAAGGCTTCAAGGATAATAATACTAAGGGTCAATAACCAGGGTTTACAGCTTCAAGGATAAACGGTAATAATACTAAGGGTGCGTAAATCTTATTTTAAGGTTGTAAGTGAATATTATTGTGTCGGATGGTATAGTTAGAACTTGGACATGGTCTGGCAGATTTATATGCAGTGGAATGTGGAACCCTAGGCTTAGTGCGTGAACTCTTTGACAGAATTCCTTTAAAGGAATGTGAAACCATAGGACTGCATGTGAACTGTTTGATAGAATTCCTCAAATAAATGTGGCCTCATGACATGCCATGATCTCTAAATGCACAAAATGGACATATGAAAAGAGCAATTAGAGGTGATCTGTATTACTCTTGTTGTGGTGGTTGTTTTGCCATTTCCTCCTGATATTGGGACTGAATCCATTCAAATGGAGGGTACACATGTAGTAACGGTGAGTGAAATGAATGTGTTGGTTTCCTTACATGCAATAATAATGAAGAGTCTATGAAGAATTACTTGGAAGAAGATTTTGCCCTCCCTTCCTCTGCCTCTTCTTCTGCTCTTCCACCACAAAAATGTAAAACAAAAAAAAAAAATAGACAAACAGACCAGCAAGCACACTGTACACAAGAACAATAAAACCAAAACAAAGCAAGTGCTTCAATTTTTTTTGAACAAAACAGAGAGAAAGAACAGAACACTGACAGAAAGGGGCAATCTGAGAAAGACAGAATTGTGCCTCAAAAAAACCTACAGCTTGTTATAACTGCAGAACATCATATGTCATTTAGAATTCTCTTATGAATTTCACTTCTTTGTGTCAGGCATATAGTGTTTACCGATTAATGCCAACAAAATAAAGAGAACCTCTGAGAAACTTGGATTGTTCTTCAGAGAATTTAGGCCATCTGCCACATAGATGGCGGGAAACTCCCCTTGTAGATGGGATCCATGAACCTGCAGGGAATGAGCAGGCAGGCAGGCAGTTTATCCCAAGTTTTCTTATAATATAATATACTAGGTGTATGATTGTTTTTTGTTTTAACTGTATCTGCTTTAAAATGGATATTTCAGATTACTTATCTTTTTGACAATGGACTAAAACATTCATTGAAAAATATACATATTTAAAACCAAAAATAATCATATACTACTCCATAGATTGTGAAAAACTAATACCAAGAATTATTTTAAAAGAAAATCATTAGTCCTTTTTCTTTGAATGTGTGTACCATCCAAGTTTGAAATCTAGTACTCTCTGAGCAACATCTTGATCTTCATGAGAATCAGATATTGGTTTGTACCACTTGGCGTCCAGAGTGATACCAATGCATGGAAAAAGTGTCATTTAGTAACTTGGTGTCCAGAGTGATACCACTTGAAGAACTTGAGGAAGGACAATGGTATAATGTAACATAAGGTTCAATTTCTATAAGAAAAACAACCCACATTCAATTTTCATCTCAGCTGGCTTAAAAGATTAGTATGATTGGATTACTCAGAATCATATGTTAGAATTCATCTTTTTCAACAAGAGCATTTATGTAAGTGTTGTAATAATCCAAACCTGTTTTGTTGATTTCTCCACTTCCATCTGTTTAATTAGCTACAACATAACTCAGAACTCTATAAAACATAAGAAAACCAACCCTGAAGTTCTAACACAGATTTTTTTGAGTCCTTACTGGGATACAATGGTGACCAAGATTTTGAAAATCTATAGGCATTCATACCCAAATCAACCATAAGCTCAATATCCTCTTGTATATCAAACTTGAAGGCATCTAACACAGGAAGGGAATTCTTCTTACACCTCCTTAAAAAGATGATTAATATTCCCACTAATCAACTTCTAAGGCCTTGGGAGTCAAGACACAACTGGATGTTGTGCAGACTAATGGATAATATGGATATTTGTTCAAGGAGCCTACTGGTTACTTTCTATCCAAAATGGTTTTGGTATCTTAATTTACTCTTATTATAACAAATGGAAAATGAATAATATTCAAAAGATGAAACAGGGAATGCAAGCTAAAGAAACCAATATTTTATTAACCAATTGCTAAGTTGTTGAATCGGGTACGGATACAGATACAGGTACGTGGATAAGATACGTCCGTACAAAAATATATATATAAATCAGAAATATACATATTTGCAGCCTAAAAATGAAGAAAATTCATAGATCTCATTCGATCAGTATCTTGCATGCTGAGTAAAATCCAAGTTTGCATGTTGTTTGGGCAAGAATTCTATCACTCTAAGAGTCTAAGCATGCACACTGTACACAAGAACAATGAAAATTCAAATAGGCCAGAACAATGATATACATATTGCTGTTCTTTAAAAATAGACAAATAGGCCAGCATGCACACTGTACACAAGAACAATGAAAATTCAAATAGGCCAGAACAATGATATACATATTGCTGCTCTTTAAAAATAGACAAATAGGCCAGCATGCACACTGTACACAAGAACAATGAAAATTCAAAACAAAGGAAGTACTTGAAAATAAAATTGAACAAAACAGAGAGAAAGAACAGAAAATTCATAGAAAGAACAGAACATCGACAGAAAATAACAGAACGTGGCAATCAGAGAAAGACAGAAATTGTTATAAACGCATTCAAAAAAATCTTACAACTGCCGAATCTCAACATACATCATTTAGAATTCTCTTACGAATTTGACTTCTGTAGTGTAGTGCATATAGTGTGTAGTGATTAATGCCAACAAAATCAAGAGAACCTCTGAGAAACTTGAACTGCTCTTTGGAGAATTTGGGTAGCCTGTTGCTCACCATCTACCTCATAGATGTTGTTAATCCCCCTTGTAGATGGGATCCATGAAGCTGCAGGGAATGAGCAGGCAGGCAGATTATATCAAATTTTTCTTATAACATTATATATTAGCGTATGATTGATAGCATTTTATTTTAACTGTATATGTTTTTCAATCGATATTTCAGATCACATTTTTCTTCTTGATGATGGATCATTGAATGTAATCTAAAACATTGATTGAAAAATATACGGAGTTAAAACTAAAAAACAATCATACACTATTTCATGAACTATGAAAAACTAATAACAAGAATTATTTTGAAGCCAAACATTGGTCATTTTGCTTTGAATGTGTTTACCATCCAAGTTTGAAATCTAGTACTCTCTGAGCAGCACCTTGATCTTCATGGGAATTGGACATTGGTTCAAACTATTTATGAATCAGAGTACTCTTTTTTTCTCCTGCATGCAAGAAATGTCATTTGGTATCATGGTCTAAAGTTCATAAATGAACCTGTAGGGAATGAGCAGACAGGTAGATTATATCAAGGTTTTCTTATAGTATCACATATTAGTGTATGGTTAATTTCTTTTGTTTTAACTGTATATGTTTTTCAATTGATATGTCAGATTATTTGTTTCTTTTTAACAATAGATCAGTGAACGTAATCTAAAACATTGACTGAAAAATATATGCAGTTAAAACCAAAAGCAATCATACGCTACTTCATAGATTGTGGAAAACTAATACCAAGAATTATTTTAAAGCGAATCAAATTAGTCATTTTTCACGAAAATTAGACATTGGTTCAAACAACTTGGCCTCCAGAATAATACCAATACACTCTCTTCCTTTCTCCTGCATGAAAGAATTGTCATTTGGTGACATGGTATAAAGTTCATAACCGATTCGATTCCCAGCCGATTTATGAAAAACTCAACATGTAGAGAAGTCTCATGGAAGAATTTGTAACTCCCATTCTCAAGTTTATTGAAAGTTCAGAACCTTGTTTGTGAGATAATCGAGGTAGCCTTCCTCCATGAGACCATTGCCTAAATATTATAATTCATCAATAGAAATTCAAAGAACTAGGTTCAGACCTTGAAATGTTTCCTGTAGAAATTGACTGCAGCAGATTTAAAATTGTGTTGTGAGCAATTATGTAAGGCTTTGTTGAGGAGTTCCCTGGATTACAGAGAAGGTGAGAAAGTATAGAATATCTTCCTGGAGCTTGGAAGCCAAGATCATAACGGTTGATTGAAAATCCCCTAGGCTCGTTAAATGTGTTCCAATGCTTCACTCTGTCTCCAAAAGCTCCTAAGTAAGCCTTTGCATACTTCAAAAAACCATCACTGCAAAATGTAATATACAACTATAATGAAATGGCTGCATGAATGAATTATGATGGGTGAGATCATACGTAATAATTATAAATTGAAGTGTGGATCTTACACAATCTGAGGACTCAACTCACCCACAGCAACTATCTTGAAGACTCTGAGGAAGGTCTTAAAGGTATAATGTAACATAAGGCTCAATTCCTAAATCTGAGGACTCAACTCACCCACCGCAACTATCTTGAAGACTCTGAGGAAGGTCTTAAAGGTATAATATAACATAAGGCTCAATTCCTATTAGATGAAAAAAGATCCCACAATGAACTCTCATCTCAGCTGGCTTAAAAGATTAGTATGACTGGATCACTAGGAATCATATGCTAGAATTCACCTTTTTCAACAAGAGCATCTATGAAAGTGTTGTAATAATCCAGCCCTGCTTTGTTGATTTCTCCACTTGTATCTGTTTAATTAACCACAACATAACTCAAAACTCTATGAAACATAAGAAAACCAACCCTGAAATTCACAAGGATTTGTTTGAATCCTTACTAGGATACAATCGTGACCAACATATAGAAAATCTAGAGGCATCCATACCCAAATCAACCATAAGATCAATGTCATTCTGCATATCAAACTTGAATACTTCAAGGATAATAATAATAATAATAAGGGTAAACAACCAGTGCTTACAGCTTCAAGGATAGACGTTAATAATACTAAGGGTGCATAAAATTATTTAATTGTTGTAAGTGAATATTATTGTGTCAGATGGTCTAGTTCAAAATGCTCCGACAGATATGTATGCAAAGGAATGTGGTGTAGTTGGAAATGCTTCGGTAGACAGGTACGCAAAGGAATGTGGAACCGTAGGTTAAGCGCGTGAATTGATTGACAAAATTCCTCTAAAGGAATGTGAAACCATAGACACAGCTTGTGAACTCTTTGATCGAATTCCTCATAGAAATGTGGTTTCATGGCGAGCCATGATCTCTAAATGCACAAAAATGAAAAGACCAATTAAAGGTGATCTGTAATACTCTGGTATGGCGTTTGTTTCAAATGGAGGATAAAAGTGTATGTACGATGAAGGAAACGAATATGTGTTAGGTTTCCTTACAATGATAATAATGAGGAATTGAATCCATTCAAATAGAATCTATGAAAAATTACCTGGAAGATTTTGCCCTCGGTTGCTTTGCCTCTTCCTCTGCTCTGCCGCCAGGGAAAAAAGGAAAACAGACACTTAAAACAACGAAAAACAAAACCTTCTGAAGAGAATCGGGAAAGCGCCCTCCTCTGCCATCGTGAGAAAACTCTCGCCAGTGATCTTCATGTGTGATGAAAGGTTCTGATGTAGTAGTCATTCTTTGTTTCGTAGAAACAACACATGTACATTAAGGGTTTTGCGTCATGCTATGTTGGATGCTGAGTATTTTTTTGCAGTTGCCAGAAATGTGCTAACTAATCAGAACCGTTCATCGCACATGAAGATCACTGGCCAAAGGAGGGCGCTTTCCGGATTTTCTTCAGATACAAGGTTTTAACATTGACGAAAGATACAAATACCAAAACAAGAGAAAAAACAAAACATTGGACAATCAGAGAAGGAAAGAATGAATGTTGTAACCAAATGAAACTAAATTGTTTATATTTATCTTAATTTCAAATGATTTTTGTGGCTCTTCATCAACAGTTTATTGAATTTTCTTTCCCGTTATCATTGTCTCAACGGCTAGTGCAGATTTTCCAAATGCCATGGAATTAATGAGGATCCTTGTCTTTGAGTTCTTTTTCATTTTTTTCATTTTTTTTTTTTTTTTTTTTAATTTGGTTATTTCATTTCATCCTTCCTTTATAAGCTTCTTTGTTTGTTGCTTTTCCATTTTTTTTAAATATTTTTACTTTATATTTAATTTTCTATATATTTGTTTTTAGTCTTTTTCTTGTATCCTTCTCCTTTGTTTCTTTTGCCTCTCTTAAGTTTCTTTATTAATTTTTTTTTCCTCTTGTTTTTTTTTCCAATTTTTTCTAAATTTCTTTCTCCGCACTTTTTGCTTTTCAAAGCTTTTTTAGTTTTTGTTTTATTTTTCTTATTTTCTATTATTTAGTTTTTAGTTTTCTTTTCTTTTATTAAATTTGTTTTATTATTTTTCTTTCATTTTAATTTTACTTAGTCATTATTTTTTTCTTGTTCTTGTAAAGTTTAAATATTTATTTATGAATTAAATATATTCTATAAATTATTTTTTTCAATTATGATTGGTTCAATTGATTTGGTTTTAAAGGACCCTTTTTTCAAGACTTCCCAAATTTATTTTTTTTCTGATAGTTTTTAACATAGTTTTGTAGTATATAATTTATATATCATTTAATTTATTTTGATGATCTTTAATTTAAAATATAGTATATAT
>MU223324.1:421173-431342 GCA_018584345.1 Thuja plicata
TTGTATCACGATGATGATCGAGAGAGAGAAACTTATCAGATTCCTCAAAATGGGACATTCCACTATGTTCGTGTTTGAAATGAAAGACGGATACGATTATCGTAATCACATGAACAATATGGCTCTATTCAACAAAATGGTGAAAAAATTACACAAGGAAATCACCAAGAACAAGAATGCAACTGATGACCAGATAAAAATGATTGCTCAAATCCAAGCCAACAAAAACATTGCTTGGATGGAAGGACCACTTGGATGGACCGCATGGGTGGAACAGTTTGAAGATCTACTTCATTAAACCTCTTTTAATTAGATAGCTCTTTTTTTGTACAGGCTCCTTATGTTATTTGACTAGCGTACTTGGTTTTTGCTTCTCTCTCTTCGTGTGAGGCATGCCTCCGGAGCTGAAATACTCTTGGTACTTCTTCGTACTATAATTTTGTTGATATCTCTATAATCAATATATAAAAAAAAAATTACTATATTATAGTTTTAATATATATGTGCTATAAATAATTATTACAATTTCTAATATATAATATATATTATTCTATAATATATAATATAAAAGTATTATATTATATATGTTATATTATATAATTTTAGTATTTCACTAATTCTTTATTTATTATTTATTATTTAAATTCCACCTTACATTTATAATTTATAACTATATTTTAAATTTTTACAATTATAATTATGCAAATAAAATTATAATATATATACAAACATAATTGATTAAATATTATTTTTCTAATTACGGCAAGTGCATGGCACTTGTTGTTCTAGTTCTTTTTTCTTATTTTATTTTCAATTTTTCATTTGGTCTTTTCTTGTGCTCTTATTATTTATTTGTCTATTTTGTCATATTATTATTTTGAGTTTTTCATGATGCTCGGCTTCACTTGTTATCTAACTTTATTTTCTTGGGTACTTGATCATTGATTGACCTTTCCTTTTTATTCATTTTATTATTTCTTATTCTCATTTAAGGCTTTTTTTTATATTAGTTCTTTATTTATTTATCTTCTCTTTGTTTTGAGTGCAACTTCTCTCCTCCCCTCTCCCTTTCCCTCATCTTTTTAGACCTTTAGGTCTACTAGCAAACCATTTTTTCTACTCCTTGAGCTCTCTTTCATCTTCATGATGGATAACAAGGTCTGATCCAAACTGTTGAAGGAATACAAAATGTGTTAAAAGAAAAAAAATACACAATCTAATATAGAAAAACAATAAACATATACTTATTTTGTATTATTCTACACTATATATTAGTATAACTATTTATTTTAAACTATATAAAAATGATTTATATTCAAATCAAAAGACTCAACAAACCCACTTGATCCAAAGGGGAGAACAAGATAATCTAGAGCATATGATTGTGAAATCAACTATTAGCCTCTACCAAATAAATTGGTACACTATATATACTAATATTTGTAATGTCATAAATTGTATACCTTTGCTAGGATATCCAATTCCTTGCCCTCCTAGTACTCATTATAATGGGTTTCATTCTATTATGCATTATGGTACTTCATTGTCCATTTAGTTAATAATTAATTGAAAATATAAGTCCTCTCTTAATGCAATTTTATCAAAATCCTATATGGCCCTTAATAGGTTTTCCCTTTAATTTTTTTACTCACTCAGTAATTCCTTGCTTACCTAGGCCCTAATGTACCATGTGTAGCCTTCCATATTTGATCATGACATTTTAGCTCAATTTTGCATTCAATTCTAACCGCTCCTTGGTATTTCAAACCTCAGGTTCAAATTTAGGCCCGCCTTGGGAACTGGCCACCTCAGGCAACCCTCTCCTACCAATTTGGTGTTGGAATAATGGAATGGTGTGTACTGAGAGGGGAGGGGTGAATCAGTACTCTTAAAACTTTTTGTCACTTAACCTTTAATCCTTTAGTAATCAATTTCTTGCATTACCGACCATTAGTGTTTTTCTATCTATATGCATGTAATATCAATTCATAAACTTAATTGCATGTACAAACATTCATAGAAACATTCCTGAAATGTATTAACACATGAAACAAGATTTGGTTACGTAGAAAACCCTTGTTAGAAGGCAAAAACCGTGGAGGGGATGAAACCCACAAAACTTCACTATCTTACCCTGTTAGGAGTAACATGTTTAGACTAGTTAAGGTCTACTATGTTAAGAGATTTAGCAACATTGTTTAGTGTGCACTCAATTAAGAGACTTTCAAAAGGATTGTTAAATCCACCTTCTTAAAGGATTTCTTCTATTTTCTACACTTGTTAGAATGTAGTCAAAAATACTTGTTGACCTGAATATATGCAATCTAGAATTGCTGAGTATGGATCCTTTAACTTTATTATGCATGAGTATCACCTATAGTGATTGATCAATACCTCTATTATGCTCGGTAGCCTTGAATCTTGTTCTTGATAATTGATTCCATCTCTTGTTGTTCTTCTGCATAAAACTCTGTGTCTGATCCTTAGATGTGTTCCTCGGCTACAATCATCATCACATCGTCTTGTTTTGATTGATTACATATCTATTTATATAATAATTTGACCTAAGTAAGTTTCATGCATAACAATGATAACTCTATGATCAAAGGTTTACAACTTGACCTTGATCTCCTAGTTTGCATGTTTTCAATCAGTTAGACTGACTAAAACAATTAATTTTACATATACTTTACTTGTCCCTTGTGAAATGGATTTAAAGCTAAGCTTTAAGCTAAATATAAAACATAAGTATTTTATCTGACGTGTAACTCAGATCCACATTTCTCAAAATTAAAATTTTTTATTGATAGACTGGTGCTTGGGTTGCTCTGTAGCATTTCCTCTCGGGTTGCTTTGTAGACTGTCTGTCAGTTTTCTCTATCGGTTTACACTGTACAATTTTGTTGGGTTCCTCTATGAGTTGTGTTGTCGATTTACATTATAATCATTCTGTCGGGTTCCTTTGTCAACTTGTTTTTCGGGTTCCTGTATCCTTAACATTTTTGGTGACCTCTTTAACTGTTGTGTCGGGTTGCACTACAAACATGTCTTTTAGTGTTTATGATACTGATGGTTCAAAAACTATTTCTCTTGTATACTAATGGCAAAAATATGATCATCAATCTCCCCCTTTGACATTAGTATCAAAAAATGATATGTGCAAAAACTAAAAATTTTTAGTATATACACCATGTGATCACTTTATCAATATAACTCCCCCTATGTGTATGCTCTGGTATAGTATATGTACATGTATATATTTCCTTCTTTCATTGTTTCCCCCTTTCACCTTATCAATTCCCCTTTATCATTTGTCTCTTTGCACATATTATTTCCCCCATTTTTTGATAATAAGGACAAAGGTGTAAATACTTACAACTTGTCAAAAATGTGGGAATGGGAGTTTTCATGTCTTCCATCATTTTCTCCCACTTCTCCTTAAGGTGTTCTAGGGCCATGTGCTCCAATGATATTCTGGCATGCATATCATAGATACTGTCAATGAAAGACATCTATGGGATGACAATCAATTGTCTTGCCGAAGTCATATGTTTTCACAGTAATATGAGATTGGGTAGAATTGGAGCTTAGAGCTCGGTTACCTCATCTCTGAATTTTGATTTTGCCTCTATAATTTCAAGTCTTAGCATTTTAGCTTCCATAATCTTCTCATAATGCAACTTGATTGCATTGTCATTGTTTGAGAGACCTTGTGCACCATCATTTAGATTTGCATCAATTTTTGCAATCTTTTCACTATTCTCCTTAGTGAATTGCTCTAGAGTGTATAATTTCTAAATCAAGGTGATAACTTATGAAATAATTGGTTCCAATGTGCTGACTAGTTCAGATAGTTTTACCTTGTTCTCTGCCACTTCTTGGCTGATTTTCTCTATCAATTTATATTGGTATTTCTATTATGCGCGTTCTTCTATTGCCTTCTCTGCATCTACATGTTGTGATGTGATGGCGTCAGTTAGAATGGATAATTGATCAAGTATAGGAGTATCTTGATCAATGTTGACATCAGGTACAATGTGCAGAAGTATTTCCTTTGTAGTTTCTAGTACCTGTGTGTCCTTTGTCTCCTTGATTTTATCTTTCATGGCTTTCCTTTTACACAATTTTGCATACTTTGTTAGTGACTCTAGATCCAATGTCCTAGGATCACAATCTGGTATTTCAATGATCTCATCCGAAGTGACTGGATTTTTATGCTTCTTTTTCTTCTTTGAAATTGTGGTGGAAGAAGATGTATGTACTACTATAGCAAGTTCTTTTTCTTGGTATGATCTACTTGGTGAAGGCTTTGGGGGTGTGGTGCCTTTTGCCTGCTACTAGATATTCACCTGTCAGTTGGGTGTGGACATCTCCACATCAACCTTAGCTTTATCTGCAGCTTCTCCTTTGGTATCCTTAGGAGTGGCATCACCTTGCTTCTCTTCTCCAATTGCATCTTTCTGCTCTTCATCTTTTACCTTTTGTGCATCGGTTGTGTTTTGTTGCTCCTCATCACCCTTATCTTCAGGTATGCTTGCATCATGGTCAGGTGACTTCTCCTTTTCAGAGATGGTATTGATAGCTTGTATCAAAAGTGGCATTTGTCTGGGTATGTTAACCTATGCAACATCCGTTGATGTGTCTTTTTCCTTGGTATGCTCTATGGTAACAGTAATATCTTCATCTACCTTTACTTCAATAGTAGGATCTCTAGTGATATCGATTATTGTCACATCTTGGATTGAGAAATTTGTTGTGTCTCCTAATGATTGCAAAATCTGCGGTATGTCATCCATTGCTTTTCTAGCTTTAGGGTTCAATTCAACTTCAGTGACATCCTCTAAGTCATTTATAAGAATGTGCTCTGGGCTCGGTGTTGCCTGATTCTCTTCATTGTGAGGCTTGTCAATGAGTGCTAATACTTTCTCAGGGCTTGTATCCTCTTTAGGTACATTGAGTATTTTTCTCCAAGCATCATCACTTTCTTTGTCAAGCTCAATTAAGCTTCCCTGTAGTACTTTGTAAGCTCTTAATTTTGCTAAGAACTTCTTTGAATGTAACTTCATCATTTCATCAATTTCTTCCAGCTTGGACTCGGGTGGCATTATTGAAACTAGGGATCTTTCCCTTTTTTTTTTTTCAAAATTCAATGTGAATGACCACCTTGCGGATAACCTGTCTAGAAGTTCTTGTGGCATTTTCTTTTCAAATTGTATAGGTACATATTTGAATGCAATCATTGCTTGAATGAGGGCATCTTCAATTTTATTCTGATCCTCGGGTTCCAAAGTTAACCATTGCCTTATCTTCGGTTCAGATATGATGCCTGTCTTGACGATTAATATAGAAATTTCATTAATTGTCTTAGAAACTCCGTTCCTTGCTTATTGGAGGGCTTGTTCACTCTCATCTTGTGAAGTGTCATCATTGTCTTCTTTTCTTCAGATTAATCTCCTTCTTTTCCTTGGTTTTGATGTTTTCCCAGTTTGAGGCTTCCTCTTGTAAGTCCTCACTTGTCCTTTCTTAACCAGTGATGAACTTGCATCCTTTTTTGTCTGACTTCTAGTCCTTGATGCAACAGTAGTCCTTGGTTTCTTTGTTGTTGGTGGTGGTGCATCAAAATCTATAGATTCAGAGTCACTCAATTGTTCACCTTCACCGATGGGTAACTGTCCCTCGCTATCATCTTTTTGTTTTGTTTCTTCTTCATTGACTGACAAATTTTTCTTAAGTGTCTTGACCATTTTGTCCTTCTTTCTGTCAATTTTCTTCACTACTAGGCTGGTGTTTATTCTTTCCTTAGCCTCTTCATAGGTTCCAAACCTTGGTAATGATTTGTCTAATTGTTCATTTAACAATGCTTCACTAGCATTGGTGGCTTGATCTATGTTGATCTCATAGTCAAGTGGTGCTAACCATGTTGTCCTTGGTACAACTGGTTTTATCAAGGTGGTATCGGTATCCACCATAAAACATATATCATCCTTATATTGATCTACCAGTTGTTATGGTATCCTCATCCTTTTATGCATTCTATCCTTGAATCCAGTGAAATAAGCATCCATAACTGATGTAAATTTGTCACCTAGTGACTTGATGAATTCACTAATTTGAATTGTAATTGGTCGGGTAGTGTCCCAATTAACATTACCGAGGGATGGGAAGAAGTCTTGAAAGTAGAAAAATATGCACATGAGGAGTGAACCAAACTTACATGAATTGGACTTTGCAGACCTGATTGTCCTCATGTTCTCCTCTAACTGCTTCAGTAGAAGCTCGGATAGATCCAACTGTAGACCCTTCTTCACAATATTGTGAGCAGTGTCTACTACTCTGCATGCAATACTATTCATTATGCTGGCTTGGAATATCTTGTATCCCAATACACATGCACCAAATTTTAGTCCTGGATCTTTGATGGAGTTTACCTTCAATCCTCTGTCATCCCATTCTGCACCTGTCATCTTCTCAATATCGGGGTGAGAAGGGTGTTTAAGTGCCTTGGCCTTGTCGGTTATTGGATATTCGGTCACAATGTGTATCACATCCTTGGTGATCTACTTTGTCTTGTCCAACCACATCTTTATGTCATGCACTCCACTCAGCACTATCCGGATCCACCCGATCTTAAACTCCTTTGGGAAAATTAGGGCATTTGTCAGCCCTTTCACCTCTATATGTTTATGTTCATCCTTGGTGGTTCCGTCTGTGCAAAGCTTCTTGTAATCTTTCTCTACCTCAAGATCTCTAATTTCAACAACTTTGCAGTGTATATATGCTCAAACATCCTCGATTAGTAAAACCCTAGGTGGTATGCCTAAAAATGCTCCAGCATCATCGGGTTGTGAAGCAACCTCTGGACAGAATTTGTATTTAGGTTCTTCACACGTAGTGTTCTTGATTAGGTTAACCTTTTTATCTTTGACATTATTCATCTTGGAAATGAGAGATGTGGTTAACCTTGTTTCTAGAAATTAGGGCTTTTCCCGTAAACACACTGTGAGCTCGATGGGTCGTAGTTACTCACTTGATCTACTGTAGCAGCTGTTGACCTATCTGAATACAGTGAATTTGCTTGTTAATCACTTCTGTAATCCATTCAATGTTCTTCGCTCTGTGCTCTTCTCTTCGCTCTGCTTCTTTTCTCTTAATCACATGGTGAGTGAATGAGCTATTTTTTCACCTTTTTATAAATGATGCCCTAAGTGGTGTAATTAATTCTCTACCCACTCCTTGATATTCAAAGACGGAGTCGCTTGGGTATCACACAAACTTTCAGATCAGGGTAAGTGAAACCTCACTTGACCTATCATAGGTTTACCGATGGTGCTCGGTAAGTGACAAAGACTTCAATGTCTTTTACATGATTACTGACAAGTCTCAGTTTACATTGTTAAATTGGCTTTTATGTGTACACCGACAATTCTCGGTATGTATTGACCGACAAGATTATATTCAGAAATTCATAACATGTAATACCATAGTGCATCTTTATTCATGCTAATTTGGCATATTTATCAATGTATAATGGAACTAATGTAAAATATAACTTGGTATAGTGCAGTTCCATACTTACTTGTTCTGCTTAGGTAGGGGTGGTGTTATCACTAGATCCATTGGATAAGGTGTCACCAATTGTATTGCTTGGTATAGCATCATAAGTTTTTGTAGCTTTCCTCCACATTTTGTTTCTCATCTTCCTAATGTCTTCAATGGTATTGCCATTGGAAAAAGTGCTTGTTTCTGTCACTCAATCTCTATAGTCCTTGCTTAGATTACCAACCTTATGAGAGTGTAAGCATGCTATTTCGGGGTTAGTCCAACTTCTCAACCTTCTCATCCATTTTCTCATGTAGTTTGCAGCTATGTCTCCATATCTACCACATGCTATACAATTTCCCCATGTGTTTTAATCCCAAACATATGAGTTACCGACTCTTCTTGGTTGATAAGAAATTTCTTTCTCTTTAGGTTTCCATGCTTGCCTTTTCTTCTTCCCGCATTCAAGAGATGTGTGCCCATGCATTTTGCAAGTAGAACAATATTTTTCCATGTAGGTTTCCTTCGTAGGTTGTTTCACCTTAGATCTGCATTCATGTGCTTTGTGTCCTTTCTATCTACAATTATAATAATTTCCCATGAATGTAGATGTAGATTTAGGAATACCTTTCATTTTGCTTTTGCAAACATTTGAAGTGTGGCCTGGTTTTCCACAGTGATCGCATGACTGCTTCTTTGGTCTTGGATTTGTGTAGACATCTTTTGGATCAGCTTGGTATGATGATTCTACATGCTTGGTATACCCTAGACTAGTATTGTTGTTGACTCTTCTTTGTCCTTCCAGAAAATCATCCATTCTTTTTGTACTTTCTTCAGCTTTCTTGATCATATCATTGTGTTGTTTCTGAATTCCCACTTCATGATTAAGTTTTTCATTTTCTTCTCTTAGCTCACCAATAGCTTCCAATTTTCCATTGAGTTCTATGTTCAATCAGTTTGCTTCTTGACTTATAAGAACTATCTGATTGGTGATCTCATGATGATGTTCAGTTAGTCTTTGTATCTCTGATTCTCTCTCTTGTAGCTTTTTAGTGATCTTCCTCCTGTCATCAATAGCTAGTGTTCTTTCTTGTTCAGCTTGTCTAGCATCATGCATAACATCAATCATCCTTACCATCTGTGTCTCTTGCCTAATTTTTAGTGACTTTACTTGTTCTGTCAGAGGTTGATTGGTTTCATTCAGACTTGTAATGCTTCCTTCTGATGTGTCTGATGTATTGCTAGATGTAGATCCTGATGACTCAAACAAATCAAGTATCTCTTCTTCATGATAATTTGTTTCATTACAACGAGATACCATAACCTTTATTTCATCTACTAGCTCTCTCATCTTGATTCTAGATTCTTTGTATTGCTCATAGAAGATCTATATCTGCAATTTTTGATTCTCAATATTCTTGTCTAGTTTGTACCTTTCCATTGTATGATATTTTCTCTTAAGTATTTAAAGTTTTCCAAATAAGAGATCTATATCTGATACCAATTTTTGGAATAATGGAATGGTGTGTACTAAGAGGGGAGGGGTGAATCAATACCCTTGGGTAAGTGCACAAAGATGGGGGACCAAAAAGGGGGTATAAGGTGCCACTTTTTTTTTGAAATCAGCAAACTCTGAACTTCAACGAGAAATTGAGTATACTTACACTCAAAATTTTAAAATGTGACAAACACAAGAGTTGTTCTACTCTGAATCTAGTTTCTAAACTACTATTTTTTTTTAGAAATGGTGGAGATTAAGGCCCTCAAAAAGGGGGAGCACAAAAAGTGGTCCTATTTTTTGTGAAAAAACATAACATAGCGTCTGGTGTGCTCCCCCTAAAATGTTAACTTTT
The DNA here is from genome assembly GCA_018584345.1 of Thuja plicata. NCBI lineage: Eukaryota > Viridiplantae > Streptophyta > Pinopsida > Cupressales > Cupressaceae > Thuja > Thuja plicata. Next base: position 430,566 of record MU223324.1, read on the forward strand.
TAAAAAAAAAATAATAAATCACTCCAATGAGAAATTAGCTAACACCATCTAGTTTATCCCAGATTTTTCTGCTAATTTTTTTATGAAAGTGTAATTTTTTGCCATTTTCCGAAGTGGACACATCCTTAAAACATGAAATTTCTGTGTGCTCCCCCTAGAAATCATTGAAAACTAATTGAAAATCAAAACTTCTTCTTTTTAAAGTGTGTAGAATGGAGTCTAGTTTCTAAAAATATTTTTTTTTTCAAAATTTGATGAACAAACCAAAATCTAAGCCCAAATGAATACATGTTGGTTTTTGACAAAAATCGAACATCCTTAGAAAAGAAATTAGAGATGAAACACTTAACATAATGATAATTCAAAATAAATTACATGGTTAGATAGCTATCAGAGAGATCTACAATATCATGTCATTTGATTTTATCGTTATTGAACCACGTGCAAACCTGACGGGGAGCACACAAGAAAAAATGTTATTTTTTAGTAGGTTTGCTGGAAAACATGTCTCAGGCCTGTTTGAATCCTTCAAGCCTTTGGGTTGGAACTCCAAGGAAAATCCAAGCCTTAGGCTTGGTAAATATCAATGTCGTTAAAAGGGCACACGCCCTATACTCACTATAGGGCGTGCGTCCTATATTAGACAGAAAATAGAGAGAGAGAGAGAGAGAGAGAGAGAGAGAGTCCAGGATTTATACAAATATAACATTTAAGTATAAGTCTGATACATTTAATTTCTTATACTTTAAGTTATATTTGTATAAATACCTTCCAGGA
>MU223324.1:431442-441931 GCA_018584345.1 Thuja plicata
GGACATATCGTATCTAGAGATGGAGTGAAGATAGATCCAGAAAGAATTGAAGCAATTAATAAGATTTAGATTCCTAAAAATGTTAAGGGGATTCAATCTTTCTTTGGACAAATCAACTTTGTGAGAAGGTTTGTCTCAAATTTTTCAGAAATTGTTAAACCTATTGCCAAGATGTTAAAGAAAAATGCAGTTCTAAAATGGACAGATGAAGCCTTAGAGGCTTTTGCTAACATTAAGAAAGAAATCAAGGAAGCTCCAATTTTGAAATCCCCTAATTTCTTAAAACCTTTTCAACTATTCTCTTTTGCTTCCTTTCACACCATTGCAACTGTCCTATTACAAAAAAATGATGAAGGACATGAACAACCGAAAGCCTTCTTCAGTAAGAATTTACAAGATTATGAGTTAAACTATGATATACATGAGAAACAAGCTTATGCATTAGTAAAGGCAGTCAATTCATTCAGGCGTTATTCACTTGGAGCTAAAATTGTGGCATATGTACCTAATGCAACAACTAAAGACATATTGAGGCAATCAGAAGTCATAGGTAGAAGATGCAGATGGATCAATCAAGTTCAAGAGTTTGATATTGAAATACAAATCACTAAGTTAGTAAGAGATCAAGGGTTGGCTAAACTCATGGAAGAAACAAATTTGGATGGAATTCAAATAAACCAAGTGGACTTGGAGAACTCAGGAACTAGCATCGAACGTTGTCCATGGTAAACAGATATAGTTTACTTCTTAAAACATATAAAATGTAAAGAAGGCTTAAGTGATAATCAGAAAAGAACTATAAAATTGAAAGCATCAAGGTATGTATTGATTCAAGGAGATCTGTATTGGAAAAACAATGATGGTATCCTTTTATTTTGTCTAGACACCTATCAGGCCAAGTCAGTTATAAAAGAGCTACATGATGGGGTATGTGGTGGTCACTTTTCAGCTAAGACAACGGCTCATAAGATATTGCAAGTGGGGTACTATTGGCCTCATGTATTCAAGGATTGTTATGAATATGTTAAGAAGTGTGAATCTTGTCAGAAGTTCTCAGGAAAACTAAAATACAATGGCGCATTACCCCTTATTCCTTTACAAATTGAAGAGCCTTTTAAAATGTGGGGAATAGATTTTATTGGAGAGATTTTAGATGATTCAAGTGGAGGTCATAAATGGATACTAGTGGCAACAGATTATTTCACAAAATGGGTTGAGGCTATACCTACAAGACAAGCTACAAGTAAGGTAGTCATCAAGTTTCTAACAGAGAACATACTTACCAGATTTAGAGTACGTTGCAAGATTCTTTGTGACAATGGCATGTGTTTCAGATCTAAGGAATTTTCAAAATTTTGCAAAAAATATGGTATCAACCTATCATACTGATCCTCGTATCACCTGCAAGGAAACGATCAAGTAGAATCAAGAAATAAGAATATACTAAAGATTATCAGAAGAATGTTGAGCAATAATAAGAAGACATGGGATTCAAAGTTAGGTCTAGCTTTGTGGGCAGACAGGGTGTCAATGAAAATATCATCAGGTTTTTCTCCTTATGAACTGGTTTATGGAAAACAAGCAAGGTTACAATTAAACAATCTCCTACAAAACTTCACTATCTGCGGAATGGAAGGGGCCGGTTAAGGCTTAAAAGTTTGATCACTTCTGATGATCTTACCCTGTTAGGAGTAACATGTTTAGATTGGTTAAGGTCTACTCTATTAAGAGATTTAGCAACATTGTTTAGTGTGCACTTGGTTAAGAGATTTACAAAAGGATTATTAAATCCACCTTCTTAAAGGTTTTCTTTTATTTGCTACACTTGTTAGAATGTAGTCAAAATACTTGTTGACCTTAATATATGCAATCCAGAATTGCTAAGTACATCTATCCTTTAACTTCACTATGCATGAGTATGACCTACAGTGATTGATCAATACCTCTGTTATGCTCGGTAGCCTTGAATCTTGTTCTTGATAACTGATTCCATCTTTTGTTGTTCTTCTGCATAAAACTATGTGTCTGATCGTTAGATGTGTTCCTCAGATGCAATCATCACATCATCTTGTTTTGATTAATTACACATCTATTTATACAATAATTTGACCTAAGTAAGTTGCACGCATAATAATGATAAATCTATGATCAAAGGTTTACAACTTGACCTTGATCTCCTAGTTTGCATGTTTTCAATCAGTTAGACTGATTAAAACAATTACATATGCTTCACTTATCCCTCAAGAAATGGATTTAAAGCTAAGCTCTAAGATAAATATAAAACATAAGTGTTTTATCTGACGTGTAACTCATATCCACATTTCTCAGAATTAATACTATCTCTCGATAGACTAGTGCTCGGGTTTCTCTGTAGTCTTTCCTCTCGGGTTGTTTTGTAGACTATCTGTCAGTTTTCTCTGTCGGGTTACACTGTAAAATTTTGTCGGGTTCCTCTATGAGTTATGTTGTCAGTTTACACCGTAATCATTCTGTCGGGTTCCCTTGTGAATTCGTCTATTGGGTTCCTCTGTCAACTTGTCTCTCAGGTTCCTCTGTCAACTTGTTTGTTGGGTTCCTCTGTCCTTAACATTTTTGGTGACCTCTTTAATTGTTGTGTCGGGTTGCACTATAAACCTGTATTTTGGTGTTTATGATACCGATGGTTCAAAAACTATTTCTCTTGTATACTAATGGCAAAAATATGATCATCATTTGGACACAAAGTTAAAATGTGCATTGGTTAGCTTGTGGGAGTGGGGAATTCAAACACGTGCCAGCTTGCTATAAAATAAAACTCTAAAATTCTAGGAAGAGGTATAAAATTAATTACCCCCTCTTTTGGACAAGAAGTAATTGTGAAATACCAGCTATACAATTTGAAGAAGTCCTATGATGTAAAGATATGCAAAATCAAGGAAAATCAACAAGCATCAAGATCTCAATTTTTTTCATCATCACACATAGAAGCTTCAAGAGATGTTGGAGGATAATAGGTAATTACTAACTAATGGTTGGCTTGTACTTCTCCCTTTGGATGTTGTATGAATTCATATTACTATAATATTCCTACATATAAGCTTCAAATTTAAATTTTATTATTTCAATTTATGTGATTCATGCACTCTTATTTTCAATATCATGTAGGGATTTTATTCTAAGACACTTGAGCATATCTATTTGTTACTTTTATGTAGTTTATCTCACAGTGGTCTTAGACACTCTTAAGATTCAAGAGCACACGTAATTCCTAATTTTGAAATCAGCTATTTATGGAGGTGGAAATCACCAAAATAGGGGTTTGACTAAGAAAAACCTCGTATATGGACACACACACTTTTAGTTTTGTAGGTTTAGATATAGGTTCTAACTAATTTTTTCAGGAGAAAGAAACTCTCAATACTATCGTAGACCCAGATTCCAAATTTCAGCCTCAAAGCTAGTGAGCAAGTTGCCCATGGCAACCCAGTCCTGGGAGTATATCGTGCAAAGTTACTTATTCCCCCCAAATGAAGATTAGATTTCATAGGAAGACTATTCAGACCCTCTAGAGAATATATTTAGAATTTTATCAAGCTATTTAGTAATAGGAACCAGTTACCCTTCCCAACTAAGTCCACTCTCGAACCATTTAGATTTTAGGAACAAGTGGAAAAAATATTTTCTTTTCATTTACGCATCTACTTTATGATTATCAATTTTTTGTAATAGTTAATTTTAGATTTAAGCCCGAATTCCTTGCCTTTCAATCTCTCATCTCTAAACAATAAAAGAACATAAGCCATAAGAATATTAATAGTAAAATAGATTTCTTGAACGAAGATTTAGTCAATCATACTTATCTCTTAGTTAATTCTGATCTCACAAACTCCTAATAAGCCTTTGATTATTGTTAAAGGAGAAAAAAAAGTCCATTGGATTTTGCAAAATGAATTACCCAAGATTATAATGTGGATGCTCATGTACATATAACACAAGGAACACTAGACATCCTACTAATATATTTATCCCTACTTCGCTTCCTACATCTCAATCGGTGCTTCCTTTTGTACGTTGTCTTTCTCAAAATATTGGAAAGGAATGTGATCTTGTTGAACAAATTTGTGTTACTGATACCAAGATATCCCTTTGGAAGTTGGTTCAAAATTTTTCCACATATCATGGTATGTTACAAGAGAACCTTATGTAGGATGAATGTACTACCTCTTCTAAGACCTAATGTCATACCTTCTCTAGTGGAATGTATGCAAGCAACTAAACCTGATATTGTGTTTGCTTAAGATGATTTGCCTCCTTAATAAGTCCAAAATTAATATGATCCTCTTATTATTGTGATCCTTATTAATCAAAATGGTATTTGAAGAGCCCTAGTTGATAATAGATCTAGTCTTAATGCTTGTAGTATTGATTTTTTAAATAAAATTAATTTGGATACTTCTCATATTCAACTTAATTCCCTTTCTATTTGTGGTTTTGACAATGTTTCTCGAGAAACATTAGGCATCGTAAGATTTAACTATCATAATAGTTCTTGTTACTTTACCTATACCTATTCATGGCATGTCCAATAGCCTTTCTTACAATTTTCTTCTAGGGATACCCTTTTTTCATACTATGTAAGATATCCCTTTGAATCATCACTATAAATTTAAATTCACCCATAACAATATATTATATACTATTGAAGTTGATCATAACTACAAATTTGTTTACAATCAGATTCTCAATCTCCTTCTATTCCTACACCAATTCAACAAAAAAAATATTCTTCTCCTAAAGATACCCCTTCACTTGAAAGTGTTCTTTTTGAAGACAATTAGGGATACTTAGGTTTCACATCTTCCTTTGTGAGAAAATATAAAATCCCTTCATTAGAACCAAAGACAAAGGAAGATAATATTGAGGAACTTAAGAAGAATTCAACTCTTTCTACTATATGAGCAATAATATTTTTGTGACTACTTCAACTTCAAATGAATCTTTGGATATTCCTTCTAAATCTATTACTTATGACATTGTGACCTATCATGAATCACCAGCTCTTTTAGACCTACCTTCCTATTATGGTCTTGGTTTTCACATTTTATCCAAGCATGGTTAAAGTGGCAATAGTTGTGGTGCAAATAAACAAGGAATTAAAGTGCCTTCAGATAATATAATGTTGCAATATGCCCTATGTAATTATTCATTGCATAATGCCCTCACTTTCACTAAAAATAAAAATTGCACCTAAGAATCCATATCGTCCACTTGCCTTGTCACCTCTCTTATCCATATTCTTGACCACATGACCTATTTAGCTTAGGACATGTGCATGTCATGGAGATGTCCATAAGTTTCCCACTCATTGCACAAATTTTCCTAACCACAACTGGCCATTAATACATAACACCATTTGTTTCTAGTAGTGTTATGCCTCCTTGCACCACCCATTAACATCAAGAATCCTCTAGCCATGTTTAAACTCATTGGATTTTCTTTATTCTCTCTCTTGGATATTTTTAACTCTCTTGGCACATTATTTGTCATATGAGTCATACTCTTTGTAAATTTTCACCTTTTTTGGATAGTCTTCATAGCTTTTTGATCATCTAACATTACTTCTTTATCAATTTCCATCATGTACTCAGCTTATTCTCACCTTCAATCTACCAAGGTTTGGCTTCTTGGTTTGAAAGGGGTGTGTTCTTTTATCCATTTCCTTTTATTCAATTAACATATCTTAGTTCTTGATCATTTTATATCTTTATTACTATTTTTTTATCATTTTATTAGTATATCTATCATCAAATATATCATATCTTGGTTGTCTATGGAGGTGGAAACATCAAAAGAGGGGTTTGACTTTGGCAGGCCTCCAAATCAACAACGCAACAATTTTTCTTTATATTTTGTGTGCATATTTTGAAGGAGGAATTCACACATTGGATTTGGGATTCTTCTAACTCCTCTCCCAAGGTATCATTATCTCTTCTCTCTCTTAGAATATTTTTTTTAATCTTTCTATTCACATTTCATTAGTTATATCTTTCTTTCTTTTAGTCCTATTAGTTTAAATTATAGCTCTTGTACTTATTTGGTTCCAAAGTTCATAACATGTTCATATAGAATGTATGTGTGGTGCGTTGTCATTCAAAATCTGCATTGTAGTCCTCGACTTGTGTAGGCATCCAAGAGAGTGAGCCTATGGATTTTGTTGGTTTTCGTTGTACCAAAAGATCAACCTATTAATGTCTGATACAACCACTAGAATTATAGACATGAGAGGTGGTTAAGCCATGTCACAAACCAAAATGATGTGTTGCACATCACAAAGAGACCAAGGGTGCACACCTTGCAACAATAACACCTAGTGCAATCATGGGTTTCAAACTCATGACCTAGGCTCTAATACCAATTGTTGGTTGTCATTGCACCAAAAGATCAACTAGTTAATTCCCAATACAACCACTATACTTATAGGCATGAGAGGAAATTAAACCATGTCATGAACCCAAGAGCCACATTGCACATCACAAGGAGACCAAGGGCGCACACCTTGTAACAGATTTCACCAATTTGTCTTGATTGTTTGGTCTTTTATTTCTATTAATTAAAATATTTTTTTTAGTATAAAGTGTAGAGTTATTTAGGTTTTTATTTTATCTCACATTTACTTAAGTTAAATCTCAATTAATCAATTAATCACCCTATCTCATTAGAATGCTATTTTAGTAATGTGGGGCAAGGGACGATTCACTCCTTTGGATTTTATCAATCCTTGAGGGTGGAAAATTCTTGTCTCTACACATGTAGAACTATTTTAGGAATGTAATGATAAAATTTGTGACAACTAAAAGCACTAAACATAAAGTGGATCATTTTGGATGTGAGAATCTATTATTATGACATGTGTAAAAGAATATTTACATAAGTTATTAATAGTCTATGATGCATGTAAGATTATCACCTATTCTTGGGGGATTCTTACATGACAACCTATAAGAAGTTATAATGTCATGTAAGAGTCTATGTTTGGAGGCCCCATGACAACCTATAAGGTAAAATGGGAATATTGTATAGTGATATTTTGAGCCCTTGTGAATCTATATATTGAGGGGTTGAGTTGGAGAAAACATGAAATGTTTTATAACTACACAAATGATAGATTCAATGAAATATTAAAATATTTTTATGCATTGGGATCTCTTTGAAATGGTTAATTTTTTTACCTATGAGGGTTTTCCCCACCTAAATCCATGTGTTATGTGTTTGGCTTTTCAGTAGCATGTTTTCTTTACAATTTTTATAATCATTTCTCCATATTTCTACAAGTTAATATTTGATATTTGCAAGTTATATCATAATTATGTATTCTAGAGTTTTCCTTCATTTCTAATATAAATTTCTATGCGAAAAAACCTCCAAGAAATATAGTACTATAATTCTACATAGTATGCTTATATGATTGTTGTCTAAAATTTATTTAAAGAGGGTTATATAAATATAATCAAAGGTTTATTGGAAAAATAAAATACAATGGTAATAAATTTTCTTCAACACGCACCATTGTCTCAATGTCAAATGACTTGTCTTGTTTGTCAATGACAAAGAAGTTCCAAACTAGAAAGCACTACCTTTTATAGAATGTGCATTAAGAAAAATATGTCATTTTGAAGAGATAAGAAAAGCCTATTGATCTATTTGAAGACTTCATTTACATCGTCCTTTAAATGAATACTCTAAATGTTATCTCTATATGGTAGATCTCTATGGCATGAAATTTATTGAGTTGCTTGAACACATGGTCCCAATTCGTAATCTTCTTCTTATCCTTCTTAACATCTTAATTTTGGAGAAAGCCCCACCATAATGTTGCACATCCCTTCGAATTTGTGGGTCTTATATTATCCTCTTGTAGTGGATTATTACTCAAAGTTGAGTTTCACTAGTCTAACTATCGTAGCTTATTCCTCTTGTCATTGGTAATTTCCTTCATCATAACCCCTCTTCTCCAAATAATATATAATTAATCATTATCTAAAAGGTTCTATTTTACACACATGGTTCTCTCATGTCTATATTATTTCCCACTTCTTATGTTCCTTTGTGGGTCGCTCGATCAGTCTACTTGAAATGTGGCGTGCATAATCATATTTTTGGTATGAAGATCATGTAAAACTCTTATTAATAGGACTTGGATGTTGATTTAAACCTTTAGAAAAGTTATGTAAGTATGCAAAATTGACTAAAAGTTGCCTATAATTACATTAAAAAGGCACAATAAGATAAGTAGTTCAATTTAACCACTCCTCAGGTGCCTTCAACTTGACCAATTTTTTTTTCAATTTGTAGGAGGGTTTTAAAGAATAGGATATGAATTCACAACACTCTTCAGAAGAAGGAAAACCCTGTATCTTTGCTAGTAATTGCAGGATGTGTTGCAAAGCCCAAATGAAAAATTATGGGATATGGATTCCTGTCAAAGATTGGGAGTTACCATTTTCTAAATCCATCAAGGATGATTTTCTTGCACAAATGTTCAAGGTACATTGTTTTCAGTTAAAAAAATGTGTGAATCACATCATGGGGGAGGAAATTCTTTACTTCAAGAAATTGCTTAGAAAGTTGTTAAAACGGTGTTTTTGCAAGACAATATTATAGTTTCAAAGGTTCAAAATTATAATCTTTGGAAATGATAGGAGCTAGTAGGGGGTTTATTTCCAAGGCACATCTTGCTCAACGAGATAACATATGTTGCAATTTATAACACCATTAAATAGACTCTAAAAATGCAGAATTTCAGCTTCGTGGTGGTTGGTGAGGATCTCACTAAGAGGATTCACAGAAAGATGAATGCCCTTCTGTCACCACTTGCAGGTGAGTATAATGATCCTACTCTATATGCTCACCCGAGTATAATGATCCTTGACGTTATGGAGGAGTGAATGGGTTCAGTACCAATTTTTTTGGGAATCATTTTGGTAAATTGGGGAAGTAGTTTCCACTATGTGTATTTTTAATTTTTGAATATGAAAATGTGTAATAGTCTAGGCTAGATATTAGGCTTGCGTTTTCACATTTTCTAAGTTCGAACTTCAGATTGAGGAAATTACTTCATGTTGGGTCAATTTTGTTAAACTTTTATATTAATATATTTATACATATACCTATTATAAAATAAATAAATAATTTTAATTAAAATTTAAAATTTATATACATAGAATAACTCTTAATTAAATTAAATAATTCAAGATATTTGTCACATATTTATTTTGGTATATGAAAAATATGTACTTAAATTATTATAGATATGGACTATTGATTGTAATCTTAAATTACTATACTTAAATTACTTAATGGACTATTGATTGTAATCTTAAGCCCTTGACTTATGCATGATCATTTAAAGATTGTTTCTTATTGGTGTGTGCACCAAGTTGTGAACCAAAAAGGGGGGTATAAGTGGACACATTTTTTCTAAAATCGGATAAACCTGAACTTGGAGCAGGAGTTTGAGGATCATGCACTCAAAATAAGAAGATGTGTAAAAAATAAAATTGTAGTACTCTGAATCTACTTTCTAGAACACTAACGTTTTTTGAAACCTGATAAGATTAGGAGAGTCAAACCTCGCTCGCATGAAAACATGTTTCTGATTTTTTTAGAAAAACATAACATAGATGTTTCCGTGCGCGGTACAAAAGGTATAGTTATATTCAATATTTTTTAAATCCCTTTGGGAGGATGATAGGTAAGAGTGAGATCTAGAAGTTGTGTATTTTTTTGTAATTTTTTGATGAGTATTTTTTATGTGATTTTTTGAAGTGGTCGCATCCTGAAAATTTGGTACCTATTCGTGCACTGGGCATAACTTACATCAAAATAATTGAAAATGAAAACTTTTTTTTTAAAGTATATAGAATCAAGTGTAGAACAATAATATATAATTTATTTGTAATTTGATTAAGTATTTCAAAAGTTATTAAAAAAATGGTAAACATATGTCTGTGAGTACAATCAAGACACTATAAAGAAAATTAAAGTTTACTATGCTAATGTTGTCCAAAAAAAGAAAAATCTATATGGTTAGAAAGCTAAGAAGACGCATGAGATTATGGTGAAAATTATAAAACTACCCACTTGACAAATTGTAAACTTGATGAAGATAAAGTTGAGAAATCATCTTATAAGATAAAAAAACATCTAAAACAACAAAAATAGAGGGAAAATGAGCCTCCAAGCCTTTGGGTCATTTTTCAAGGCTCTTCCCAAGCCATAAACCGATTGGGTTTCTTAATTTCAAATAACCTGGTTAGGTTATGAAAAGACAAAAGCACTTACAAACCCGATCAGGTTCTGTAAAGAAAAATGTACTTAAAAACCCGATCGGGTTCTAAAAAGCAAAAAACTTCTTCAAAACCCGATCGGGTTTTGAAGAAGTAAAAATCATTAATTTTATTCTCCATAACCAGATAGAGGGGGGAGAGTGGGAGAGAGAGGGTAGGGATGG
>MU223324.1:463272-480223 GCA_018584345.1 Thuja plicata
AATTAATTAACAATTGGTTACACATTCAATGTACACAAGAAAGGTTACACCATTTAAATTTAAAATGTTAACTTGTATTAAAAATTACACAATTGATGTTCAATAGCAAATGAATACCTCCATCACTATGATGCACATCACTTTCATCTTCTATTCCCACATTTCCTTACTCGAGGAAGACAGACTTGATAAATACATATTAGGTTATTCCTGCAGTCCATCAAATGATAGATATAGTTGGTAAGGAGTGAGATATTTCACTAAATGAGGGTAATGTTGATGTAACCTATAGGGTGTATTGACTTATACCTGTTGATCCATGTCACTATGCAGGATCCTCGTAAAAGGGGTTAAATTTCCTGCATATGTGAATCATTTATCTCAAGTTAGCGAGTAATTACGTGATACCTATGCTACAAATTACATAGAAGACAACATGAACAATATGCATTCATCATAATCATTGTATATTATTTTAACTCCTTACCTTTACTTTATGTTGGCTATGTAGGATTGTCAAAAAAAGGGGCGACGATGTCTGTAGTCAATTGCCTATTTCCACAAAGGGTTACAATCACACAAAATATATGCATGTAATCAGCACCAACAATTGAGCATCATAAGCAATAAATTAATTATGAAAACATATAAGTCAAATAAATTTGTATGACTAGATCAATATTACCATCATCATCATGACCATCATTGTCATCATCGTCCTCAACATGATGATGATGATGATCATCTTCTTCTTCTTGTTCATCATCTTTAGTTTCTTCTTCTTCCATCATGTTATACTTTACTGGCCTTCATCTTGGATCATGTCTAACAACAAATGACCAACCAGATTTTTGTGGAATCTCTATGTAAAACACTTGGTCACATTGGCTTGGAAGAACGTAGGGCTCATCTCTAACTGGCTTAAATGGCCTTGTATTAATGATTGTAAATCAATTATCATGTTGAATAACAATTCTATCAGGATCATTTTGATTCAGTCGTAGCCTGTACCATTTGACGACGAATAGAACTAATTTGAAGGATTCAAAGTTGCACTCAGCTATGTCATCCAAAATCCCATAGTATCTGTTTTGAGATTCTTGAGGATGCATGTTTTTTCTAGATAAAATATTAGTGACCTCGAAGACTGCAGTTATCCCAGAATCACAAGTTTTCTTTGTGTCATCCAACTTTTTTATGCAAAATTTTTGGCCATGGTAGTACAGAGCTTTGTGGTGTTTGACCTGCAATTTTTCAAACATGTGAAAATCATTTGCATCGTGAGTTGATATTAAACATATGGGTCGTGATTAATAAATTTATATGTACTTGTCTACCTCTTAAACCATTTGCTAGCTCAATTACCATTGACGTAACATTGGAATCTCCATTACGATGAACTTATTTAACCAATGAAGAAAAACCTTCCCATGTTAATGAGTGACCATTTTGTTGACATAGTTCAATCCATACCATCATCCAATCAAGATTGTTCAAAATATATAAATGTAGTGCATTCCACTCTCGACCAACTGTATAAAAAAAAGACCACTTACAAACAACTTCAATTGAAGATTTATAAGAATTAATTAACTATAATAACATCTTATAATTACCTTTCACTTTCCTCAATCTACCTTTCCCCATCAAGTACTCCCCTTCAAATTTGTTAATGGCGTTAGGGTCCTAAATGCGATCTACATGCATCTTTGCTACAAACTTAGTAAGATATTCACTAATGTACACCATGGTATGGCATACCATATATCCCTCCACCATAGAACCCTCAAGATGTGCTCTTTGTTGAACCAAACCCTTAAATTTTTTTAGGTGTCTCTCAACCATCCACATTGACCTAGTTTGTACAGGTCCACACAATTCAGTCTCCTCAACTTGATGTATGAGGTAGTGTTCTTGTGCATTGAAAAAAGTAGAAGGTAAACACTTTTGAATTTCACACATAAGATGAGGAATTTATCTCTTCCAATATTGTATATCTTGTTTATTGATTTCTTTCGATGACAACCACCTAGATGCGATTCAACACATAAAACATAAAATTGAGACATTACAAAAAATATACAATAAATTATTGAAAAAGTAAAACAAGTCGCAAATATAATATCTATACAAAAAATCTAACAAATAACGCTTCTAACCTCATATATTTTCCAAGATCATATATAACTTGTTTGACATTGTTGTCGAAATGGTGTGGGAGAGATAGAGGTAGAACGTAGTGCGATAATTATAAAATGATCATTTCAATATTTTAGAGAATAATACAATGAAAACTACATGCTGTATACAAATATATAAAGGATACAAAATAACATGAATTTGATGACATTAGTTTGTCATTAGTATACCAACAACACTTTTGGTAAGCCTACATCGAAAGACAGGAAAGAGCAAACCAAAGATCAGATTAGGAGATCCCCAAAAATGACGAAGTACAAAGAGAACTGATGACACAAGGTAGTGTGTAAACTAAAAATCACAAAGCAGAAAGATAAAGTGGAACCTGATAGAGGAAACCAAAATACAAGTTACAGTGTAGACTGACAAGATAGATACAGTGCAACCAACAGTAAAAATTGAAGGATAGTCAAGCATGATTGACAGATAGAATCGACAGTTAGTTGCAACCCGTAAAAAGTGGATCTGACTTCCACATCAGATAAAGCAACTGTATTCTATTTATAGGATATTTAATTGTTTTAAATCCATTTATTTAGGGACAAGGAACATTAATATAAGTGTTTTAATTAGTCTAATTTATTTAAAACACATAGACTAGGAGATCTAGGTGTAAGTTGTAAACCTGATCTTAGAGTTAACATTGTTTTTATCATAACTCGATGAAGTCAATCCATCTATAAATAGATGATGTAATCATTCATTATAATGTGTGTGTGAGAAGGAAAAAAAGAGAGGAGAATAGAATGAGAACATCTATACATTGAATTGAGAGTTTCAAGAACCTGAATAGAAAAAGAAGAATTTTGTTAGCAGAACCGAGAATAGAGGAAACCAATAATCAGAGGTATTATTCAATCACAGTTAAGGTGATAATATTTTTATGTGAACTACATAGGATCTGTATCAGCAATAGGATATTGCATTTACTAGATCAATTTTTAATTTTCTATCATTCTAACAAGTGGAGCAAAGTGTAAAAATTCATTTCAAGAAAGGTGGATTTAACAGTCCAATACCAAATCTCTTAACTGAGTGCACACTTAAATCAATGTTGCTAAAGCTCTTAACAGAGTAGATATTAATAGGTATCCACATTAATAATCCTAATAAGTTAGATCATCAGAAGTGATCAAATTGTAAGCCGTTATTGGCTCCCTTCAATTCTGCAGATAGTGAAGTTTTGTGGGTGCCATCCTCACCGCTGTTTTTACTTCCTAACAAGAGTTTTCTGCGATATCATATCTTGTGTTATGTATTTATTATTTTCACAAAATTTTCTATGAATGATTGCATACATTTAAGATTATGAATTAATAGTACATGCATAAGAAAGAACAATAGATATGGTTGGTAATACACTAAAGATTGATTAATAAAGATGCAAGGTGAAAAGTGTTAAAATTTTTAGAGGTACTGATTCACCCCTCCCCTCTCAGTACTACTTCCTATTAATCTCAAAAATTGGTATCAGAGATAAGTATCTTCTTGGAAAGATTAAAGGCTTAAGAGCAAAGATCATACAATGGAGAAGTACAAACTTGATAAAAATATTGAGAACAAAAAGCTTGAAATTCAGATGTTCTATGAACAATATAAAGAAGCAAGAGTCAAGATGAGAGAACTATTGGATGAGAGGAAAGGTATGGAAACTTAGAGCAATCAAAAATATTATCAAGAAGAAGAGATTCCAAATTTCTTTGAGTCTTCAGGATCAAATGCAAGCAAAGCATCAGATACATCAGAAGAGAACATCACAAATCTAAAGGAGATCAATCAACATCTGACAGAGAAAATAAAGATGATGCAAATCGGTCAAGAGACCCAGATGGTAAGAGTGATTGATGTGATGAGTTCTGCTAGACAAGCTAAAATAGAAAGAACACTAGCTACTAATGACAGGAGGAAGATTACAGAGAAAATACAAGAAAAGGAGTTAGAAATTCAAAGACACAGTGAGCATCACCATGAGCTTACAAATCAGATTATTCTTATGAGTCAAGAAGCAAACAGAATGAATGTAGAACTCATTGAAAGAATACCAATTATTAGTGAACTAAGAGAAGAGAATGAAAAACTAAAGCATGAGGGTAGAATTCAGCAACAACATAATGAAGTTATTAGAAAGGCTGAAGAGAGAAATAAAAGAATGGATGATTTTCTTGAAGGACAATGAAGAGTCAACAACAACAATGGTTTAGGCTTTACAAAAAATGGAGAATCATCAAATCAATTCAATCCAAAGAATGTCTATAAAAATCCAAGACCAAGAAAGATTACATGAAAACACTGTGGAAAGCAAGGCCACACATCAAATGTATGCAGAGGAAAAATGAAAGGTATTCCTAAATCGACATCTTCATTCATATGATTCTATTATAAATGTAACAAGAAAGGTCATAAAGCATATGAATGTAAGTCTAAGATGGATCAACCAAAGAAGGAAACCTACATGGACAAATACTGTCCTACATGCAAAATGAATGGGCACACAAGTCTTGAATGCTGGAAAAAGAAAAAGCAAGCATGGAAGCCTAAAGGTCAAGAAACTCCCTATCAACTAAAGAATATCGGTAATCAGTATGTATGAGACTACAATACTTGGAAAAATTGTACAACATGTGGAAGATATGGTCATACTGCTGCAAACTGTATGAGACTATGGACTAGAAATTCTAGAGGCTGGACTAATCCCGGAATGACATGCTTATATTGTCATAAAGTTGGTCATCTCAAGAAAGACTACAGAGACTGAATGATAGAGACAAGCACATATCCCAATGGAAATACCATTAAATATATTCGAAGGGATAGAGACAAAATGTGGAGAAAAGCTTCAAGTAATGATGAATTTGGAACAAGCAATGCAAATGGTGACACCCCATCCAATGGATCTGGTGACATCACAAACCCCACCTAAGTAGAACAAGTAAGTATTGAACTGCATTACCTCCAAGCTATTACTTTATATTAGTTCCATAATATGTTGAAATAATTCCAAATTAGCGTAAGAAAGATGCATCATGGTTATACTTGTTGAAATATGTGATAACTATGCTTTCGGGCATATATACCGAAACCCATCGGTATACACTTAAAGTTAAGACTGCCTACATTTACCGAGAAGTGTCGGTTAAAAGCAAAAACTGCTAGTATAGATTGAGCCTCGTCGGTAAAAAAGGACATGAACAAGCTGTCTGTGTTACCAAAACCTGTCGGTAAAAGCAAATTGAACATTGACTGCTCCAAAATGTTGTAAGTGTCATCGAAGGAAGAAAAGTCTTCACCAAAGAACTTATTCATTTTACACTGATGATTTGGTGAGCATTTATGACACACATTTTAGGGAAATGACTATAATAGGGCATCAAAATGACTCATTTTTCATGATACCCAGAGTAGAGAGAGTGAAGGAAATTTTTGAGAAAAAAGAAACCAAGCTACAGAGTGATCATGACTTGACCTCCAAGCACTCCAAAGCAGTTCAGAGATCTTTGCAAGCACAAACAATAAGTTCTTCTAAAAACTGACAAATCTATTTTCACGCATTATGCAGAAGCCCTAATTTTCTAAAAATGGCATCGACTTCATGAACTGTGAAATCTAAGAATGCTAAGAAAGATGAGTTCAAACTCATCAAGAACACGACATGTGAGGAACCTAATTATAAGATCCATCCGGAGGTTACCTCACAACCCGATGATGCTGGTGCATTTTTGCGCATTCCAGCTAGGGTTTTGCTGGTTGAAGATGCCTGATCCTTCATACACTGCAAGATTGCAGAGATTGGAATGTCAGAGGAAGAAGAAGCTTACAAGAAGCTTTGTAATGATGATCAAACACTTAAGGAAGAGCACAAACACATTGAGGTGAAAGGGCTCACTAATGCCCTAATGTTTCCTAAGGTCTTCAAAACCGATTGGATTTGGTTAGTACTGAGAAGAATGCATAACAACAAGTTATGGTTGGATGAACTAAAGGAAATAACCTAAGGTGTCATCCATGTGGTCATTAGTTACCCTATAACCATTAAAGTAAAATCACTAAAGCATCCACTGAAGGCAGAGACTAAAAAGATGACAGGAGCCAAATGGGATGGTCATGGATTGAAAGTAACAACAATAACTAATGATGAGATTAAGTTTGGTGCATGTGTTATGGGTTAAAAATTCTTCCAGGAAAGTAGATTAAACAACATAGCATCAGGTGTAGTGGACACAACCTACAAAATTGTGAAGAAGGGTACACAGTTGGACTTATCTGAGCTACTCCTGAATCCATTGAAGGACAACCTAAAGACAATCAGGAATGCAAAGTCAAACACTTATAAGTTTTCCTCATTAATCATGTGTATTTTCTTTTATTTTCAAGAAAAGTTCCCATCGGTAGGAGATGTGAAATGGGACAGAACCAAACCGGTCACCATGCATTCAGTGAGTACATAGCTGCACTGGAAGATAATTTTGAAACAGTCATGGATGAATACTTCAATGTATTTAAAGACCAAATGAAAAAGAGGGTAAGAATCCTCGAGCAACTCATTGAGAAATATAAGGATGAGATATGCTTCATGGTTGACATAGATAATACTTACATCAAACCTGCTATAGCAAGGACATCATGGTTGCAACCACTAGAATATGAGATCAACATTGATCTTGAAACAAAGGCAATTGATGCCTTAATCAATGAACCACTGGACAAGAAGAAACCAAGATTTGGCACATATGAAGAGGCCAAGTCAAGAATTAAATTATTCCTAGTTGTCAAGAAGATAGTAAAAAAAAGGAAAAAATGGTAAAGAATCTCAAGAAGATTCTGTCAGTAAACGAGGAAGAAGCTGAGCAAGATGAAGAAATTGAACAAAAGGAGGAAACTAAAGAACTGTTGTCTATCGGTAAAGATGAATAAAATAATGACTCCGAGAAAAAAGAGTTTGATTCACCACCTCCTCCACCATCTAAGAAACTAAGGACTACAACTGCTTCAAGGACTAGAAGCCAAACATTAAAATAATCTAATCCTTCACCTCTTAAGAAAGGAAAAGTCAAGACTTACAAGAGGAAAGCTCCCGCACTGATAAGAGGACAAAACAAGAGGGGTAGAAAATTCATCAGAACCTAAGAAGACATAGAAGACACTGAGAAAGATGAAGCCTTAGAGGCAAAAAATGTCAAGGTAAAAGAACCTGACACCATTGATGACATTTCTATTTATATTGCAAATTTTGTATCCATTACAGATCCACACATTAGAAAATGGCAGAAACAAAATCAAGAAGATTAGAATAAAATTGAGGAAGCCATTATAGCTAAAATGTATAACTTCAAATATATTTACATGAAATTTGAAGGAAGTTATGTACCACAGGGACTCTTGGATAGATTATCCTCTTGTTGGACATTTGCTTTGAAAAATAAGAAAGAAATCAGAGAGAGTACTTGTTTCTCTAATGCCACCTGAATCTAAGAAGGTAGAGATAGATGAGATGATGGAGAAACACAAGAAGGAATTATCACCAAAGCTAAGGGCATACAAATTTCTTGAAGGCAAGTTGATTGAACTTAAACATGAAAGCCATAAGAAATGGTGCAAGATCATGAACCAACCAATTGAGGAAGACAACCCTGACAAAGACCTTCAACAACAAGATGTTGATAAGGCAACTCAAGATGATACATCCATTGAGTTAGATAAAGAAGAGGATGATACAAAAGGGAATAAGACTGCAGATGTCATAGATGATACATGAAATGATACCACAAATGAAAACATTGTGGATACCAATGTCATCGATGCTATCGATGACCCAGTAGATGAAATCAATAAGGATGAAGATGTCACTATTGTAAAAAACACAACCGATGAACATGACACAACAATTGATAGTGCACAAGTGAAAATTCTAGGCAAACTGCCAATATTGATACAAGATATCAATATCATGCAAGAGACAAGAGAATCACCTAAGAAGCAAAATCCAAAGGATGCAGGAGAAGAAACCAACAAAGACTATTAGTAATAACTGAGAGGGGAGGGGGGGTGAATCAGTGGCCTCAAAATTTATCCTTCAAGCTTAACCACTAATTAATAAATCTTAGATTATTTTGTCCCTACAAGATGCATGCCATGAAATACTAATAATGATTAAATGTATGCCGCTTTTCTTTGTCAATCCTTATTCTCCTTGGTTACCGATAAGCAGTATAACTATTTATCGAAACTCAGTAAATAAGTAGAGTATGCTGATCAATCCAGAATTAACTATGGGAGATGAAAAATAATAAAGAAATGAATCATACACACATAACACATGGATTTTTAACATGAAAACCCTGTTAAGGGAAAAAACCACTTGGAGCGGTACCCCAAATTTTCACTCTTCTAAAGTGAGCCATGTTAGGAGCCAACCTTGTTAAAGGTTACAAACACACTAATAATTTTGAACTTGTAAGAGGATTTTATACATAGAGGTTGTCACTTAGTATCAGACATCTATTGCTACCATCCTTGAATCAACCTCCTTCTTAGACTTTCAATAGGTATCGGGCAAGTCCAATTCTACTTTCATGAATCAACCTTTTTGGCACTCCTTGAGATGTACCTCAATATATAGAAGACTGTTAAGTCATGCTTTGTTAAGAGACTTGATGCTTCAATGGTTAAAATGAAACACTATGACCTGTTCATAATGCAACTTGACTTGTAGATTTTTAGATCTATTTAAGTACATTACCTCTCTGACCAATGTATCAATTCAATCCTTGTGCTCCACACTTTCTGCTCTGTGATGCTATGCTCACTGTTCGTCGATGTTTGCAGAATTCCTTAGCTCTTCCTTTAGCTCATTTGATCATTACTACATGAAGTTGTTATTCATCAGTTTCTCTTGAGCATCCTCTTTCTATTCACTCCCCTTAATCTCATTCATAAATGAATTAAGCTTGTCTATTATATAGACAGAATATTCATTGTTTCTTGGTTCTTGATTCTTGGCATGATAAACAATCTAGCCATTTAGATTTAAAGAATAACTCCTAATTTGTCTCATAGATATCTTCTTGCCAACTATACAAATCATCTTTAAATCAATCACTTATCTCTACTAGAATAAAACAAAGTAGACAACCAGTTAAGTCTTTATTTATCTCTGCCAGCTACATATTTTGTCATTTTCTGAACTCTCTGTTCTGTCGGTCACCACTGCAGTTAGTCATCAGTGACAACTGACTAGTCCATCGATGAGACTCTAGTTAGCTTTGTGATCTCTATCCCTCAGGCATCATTGGAACTTTACTCATCGGGAAACCTTATGTTGTTGCTCATCGGGCACCCTTCTAACTTTTCTCATTGAGCACTCTATGGTTTTGCTTCGTTAGGCAACATTGTGCTTCTGATTGTCAGGTATCATTGTGACTATTCTTCTTTGCTCTATCTGTCAGTGTGCACTCTATCGATGTTGTTTTTCACTTAGTCAATACTTGACTTCTGTGCATTGCTGAAAGCATAACCTTGGTTCCTTTGGTTCTCTAAAGTCTTTGGCATTATGTACATGACCGTATAGATGATATCAAGTTGACAACAATGAAAATACAATCCATTAACTAATTTAATGACTTGTATTATCTCCAGCTTAACATTTTCAAACATTCAATCAGTTACATGTCATCAATCTCTCCTTTTGGCATTGATGGCAACATACTATATTATCACACTATACTATTTCTAATACAATATGAAATAAAATAGTTGAGATTCATCAAACTACCAATCTTTTTTTTCTGATAACTAATAAGAATGTTTGACCATCAAAAAGATCTATTCTAGCTTAAATTTGATTCTTGCAGCTCTCTATCTTTCTTCTTCTGATGTGTTGTGTTCTCTCTTTGTGTCAATTTCTCTCTCTTGACTGTTCTTCTCTTTTGATGTCTTTTTCTCTTGTCAGCAACTCTCCCTTTGTATAATCTTTCCATACAATCTCTCTCCTTAAGGATATAATCTCTCCCTATTGGAGTAATGTGATAATGGATAATCTCTCTCCCATTTATGAAGAATGTGATAATATGGATAATCTCTCTCCCTTTGACAACAATGCCAAACAAGTATCTTATAGATATCTGACATTAATGTCAAGCGATCTTTTCTCTCCATCCATAATATATTCCTTGAATTTCCCTTACCCATCAGCAATACAACAATATGCTCTGGTGCTCGGTGATGATATATACCTATCTATATATAGATGTAGCTTTGAAGTTCATCTTTTGATTGCATCAACATGAATGATGTTATTGTAATATATAGGCTGATGTAGCCTTCTAGTCTTTTTACTGACTAATAGACAAGGGTTTGACCCCTAGTATTTTCCTCAAGTATTCAAATGTATCCTTGAGCAGTGGATTGGTGAAGATATCAGCTAATTGTTCTTTGGATTGCACATACTCAAGTATCCCCTCTTTTTCTTGAACTTATTCTCTCAAATAATGATAATTGATGGAAATGTGTTTAGTCTTAGCATGCATGACTGGATTCTTGGAAATGTTTACTGCACTAGTATTATCACAATAGATAATCACTGGTTCTAGGATCTTCATATGCATACCTTCTAGTAACTGTTTGATCCATGCAATATTTGAGCAATTTGCAACAGCAAAAACATACTCTACTTTTGAAGTAGACTGAGAGATGCATCCTTGTTTCTTGCTAATCCATGTGACAAGTTTGTCACCCATAAAGAATGCTCCTCCTATTGTGCTCTTTCTGTCATCAATGTTTCTAGCCCAATCAGGGTCGGTAAACACCTTAAGTTCAAATTTGCCTTCTCTTCTATACCATAAACCATATTCCTTGATATTCTTCAGATATCTTAGAATTCTTTTCACACCAGTCATATGTGATTCTCTGGGATTAGGAGAAATCTTGCAACTATTCCTACTGCATGTGTAATAGATGGTCTAGTGTGGACAACATACATGAGTTTTCCTATCATTGATCTATACAAAGTCTGATTTACCTCTGGTGTCTTGTCCCCCTTTATCAATTTACATCCAGTAGCCATCAGTGTTTCAACTAGTTTGGAATCTTCCATCTTGAATATTTTCAGGACCTCTTTAATGTATTTGGATTGTGTAATGAAAATTCCTTCACATTGTTGAATGATTTGTAGACCAAGAAAGAAATTAATGTCTCCAAACATAGACATCTCAAACTCTTTTCTCATCTCATTAGCACATGATTTTCATAGCATATCATTGCCTCTAAATATGATGTCATCAACAAATATTTTAGCAATCAAAGTGTTAGTATCAATATCTTCCTTCAAATACAGATTACTATTTTCACTAGTCCTTACAAATCCAATACTTATAAGATAGGAATGAAGTTGTTCATACCAGGCTCTAGGAGCTTGTTTCAATCCATACAATGCTTTATGAAGTCTACATACCATGTTTCTCTTTTCTAGATCTACAAACCCTTCTGGTTTCTCAATGTATACCTCTTCTTCAAGTATTCCATTTAGGAATGCTGACTTGACATCTATCTGGTATACCTTGAATCCTTTGAATGCATCATAAAAAAGTAGCATTCTTACACCTTCTAGCCTAGCCATGGGTGAAAAGGTCTCTCCATAGTCAATACTTTCCTCTTGTGCATACCCCTTGCACACTAGTCTTGCTTTGTTTCTTTTGACTTCACCATTCTCATTCAGCTTGTTCCTGAATACCCATTTAGTACCGATGACATTCTTGTCATCTAGTCTTGGTAAAAGTGACCATGTCTCATTTTTCTCAATCTGCTCAATTTTATCATTCATAGCACTTATCCATTCTTCATTATCAAGTGTAGCATTGACAGATTTTGGTTCAAACTCACAAATTAAACAACTTGCGTTTAGAGTCTCACTTCTTGTTCTTGTACCAGCTTTCTTATCTCCTATGGTCTGGATCTCTAGATGGTTCCTTCTTACATACAAGGAAAGAACTGGTTCAACTCTTTTTCTATCATCTTGATCATCATCTTGTCCTTCATTCTGTTCTTCATAACTCTATACATTATTTTGATTATTATCCTGACCATCAGTTACAACATTCTATTGTTCGAGAATTAAGCATTGTTTCTTGGGTAGAGTGTTAGGTTCTATTATGCCCTGCATCTGCGTCCCTACATTTTGTGTGCAAAATGTTAGGTCCCCCTTTTTTCTTTTATTTGCTTTTGCTTGCAGCTTTGCCTTGTCTTTCTTTCCCTTTTATTTTCTTTCTCTGGGGTTTTCTTCCCCGGCGGGGTGTTTTGTTTGTTTGTTTGTTTGGTTTTCACCTCTGGAACTCCGGTCCCGGAGGTTGTCCTTCATTGGGAACCGGATTCTGGACTTCGGGATTCTTCACCATGATGTTCTTAAGGACATCATCGCGAGGAATCTTTGGGCCCGGAGTCCGGAGGTTTTGCTTGTCCGAAGATCGCCGGGAGGAGGAGGATTACCCTTTTACCGTGGGTATAAATAGAAATTATCTATCACTTTCACACTTACCATGATTAAAACCTCCAAGCACTTAGAGCGAATTAGAGAGAGATTTTAAAGCGATTAACAAAGCATTTGCAGAGAGTGTATGATAATCAACGCTTAAAATTTCTAGTCATTCTCAGGCAAGTGCAAGTGCTTCGTGGTAGTGACTCTGACCATTTGAAAACTCGTGCTGTTACAAAGATCTTGTGGTAAATCCTCCCTTTCCTCTGCCTTTTGCATTCTCAGGTTGGTGTTTCCGCTTTCCCACTTCTCTATTTTTCTTTCGCTCTCTGGTTTTCTTTAGTTTTGTTTGGTTTTTGTTTGTCTTGTTTTGTTTTGTTTCCCTGCTTCATCTGGTTTCTCGTGTTTCTGGTTTTTCCACCCGTTGGTGGGTCGGCTCTGCCAGAGGGTTGTCCGCCCTCTATGCAGAAGTGGTTCATTTGTAAAATAGTGTAAATAGCTGTATATATGTGTTTCTTCCTTGTCTGGTTGTCCCGCGGGTGTCGTCCCGCGTTGTATATTCGTGTACATATGTGTATAACTACATATAACCTCTGTATATCTCCTCATTTATATGTATATATCCCTTAGCTCTATGTATATCCTTCTAGGTGGCTTGACAAGCTGGTTGAGTCACCTCTGTTTCTGGTTTTCCACCTCTGAACTCGCTTCAGGACAGAAAACTACCTGTTTGAAACTCAGCTCTCAGCTGGTTTCAAACAGACAGTTTTCTCTCTCCTCCATGAAGTCTGTCAGAACCTCATTTATGTCCCATGCGCACAATTGATTCCAGTCAAGTGGATTTCCCTTTTCACGCATACGGATAGTTGGCTCCGCCATCATCGCCATAACTTCCATTTAATACCTACGCACGTGGCACCCACGTGGGCTCGATGACTTGGCTTTTTGCATGTCCTCACCAATGGTCATTTCTCTGGGTTTTGGGTCTCCTACCACCATCCATCCTATGTGTTTACCAAATGTGATATAATCCCCAGACTCAGATGTTTAATGAAGATCTTAAGTTTATGATATGTTTTGCTTTTCGGTTACCTTTGCATGATACTAACTTTTCAGGAAAGCAAACACCATGACAGGCGGTATCCGGACCCCGGAATGATTATTTTGATAAACATGTTCTGACGGTCACTTTGCCTTGCAGGTTCCCAGAGTTCATCTTCCAAACATGTCTGAAGCATCTGCATCATCTCCGCCTGAAATTTTGGAACTACCTACCGCAGTAGAGACCAGGGCAGCCGTAAAGTCCAAGATGGAGAAGGCCCTGGAAAAGCTGCCCCTCACCATGAAGTTTGTACAGGATAATGTCATCATGGGCTCAAAGGTTGAGTCCAAGGTAAAACTGATAACCAAATGGATGTACTATTTCCTCCTCGACATCTCAATCAAGGGAGAATTCTTCGACTGGGCCACAATAATCTCCAACCACATCGACTCCTAGTTCCAGCAGTTGAACAGGAAGTAGAAGTTCTATATGTCGTCCTACATTTTCTAGGCCCGCCCTAGCATAGCAGAGGCCCCATTCCCATGGCCTACTTACTGACAGCGTGCTCGGGGTTGGCCTGGGACAAAAAGCACCATGGGACCATTTCCCACAAATTCAATGGGAGGCCAGCTTCCCCAGCTTCTGCCGAGTAAACGACGCGTTCGTTTACTACCATCTGCTCACGCCCACCTGGGATGCCGGATACCACCTGTCTACTGAGGCAATGAAGTTGGTCCATAGTTATGGACACTACTACATTCAATTCCAATAGTACACATACATTAGGGTCACCAGCTTCTCCGGGAAACCCTACTTGTTGCCCAAACATTGTGGGGACAAGATCGTGCTGTTGGAGTATTGCAGGTAGATGATGGAGGTGCATGCCTTCTTTTCCCTCAAGAAGATACCCAACATCACATTATCGATCACATGCGGGGATTACACCTGCAGTCTAGACGCCGCAAAAGAGGCAAACAATGAGCTAAAGAGTTACAACCTGCAGGAGTTTTATCTGGCGCGGAAAAACTTTGATCTGCATGGCAGGATTGCAATGGCACTGCCTCGGGCTTCAGAGCACCATCGTATACACATGGAGGACTTCTGGGCAGATTTCCAAGATGACATGAAGGTGCGGAGTAGGCACTATGTCAGAATGACAGCCAGAATGATGCAGAAGCTGAGGCTCCAAAAATTCCCAGCCAACTTCTCAGATGCCACCCCCACTGAAGATCCCCAGTATAAGGAAAAGGGGATCGATAAAAAGGCTCTTTCACTAGTAAACTGGGATGCCCAAGAGGGGCCCACTATTGAAGACTTCACTCGAGAGGTTGTCGAGAGAAGCCACACATATTTTAAGAAGGTGTGCCCCGGGAGTACCCACCGAGCAGCCCAGCCGACACCAAAGCTAACCCCACAGCCGGTACCTAAGTTGACCCCGGGGGCCGGGACTTCTTCACAGGGAAAGATAAGGGAAAAAGAATAGATACAACCCCTTCCATGCAAGAATTCCCCATCATGGAACAAATAAAAAAATCGGTGGCAGCCTCCCAGCAAATGAGGGAGCAATTAATAACGAAGCTGGCCACTCCACCACTCATGGCCGAACCACTTCGTCCTCCTTCCTTTCCATCATTAGCAGCCTTAATGGTGAAGGCAACAGGAGTGGATCCCTTGGAGGTGGCAACAATAAGAGATGTGGGACCTCCTCTGGTTACCCAGAGGAAGAAAAAGCTCAGCAAAAAGCCAAAGGCAGAACCAGAGCCAGAGGCCTCCCGACCCCAAGAAGTGGAGATCCTTTCTTCCAGTTCCCTAGAACTGGAAAAGGAAATAGATCCTATAGAGGTCCCAGCCAGTCCCCCTCCACAGGATGAATTTGATGTGTTTTCGACCGATGAGTTTGGGAATTTGCAAGGGGACAATACACAAGCGGAGACAGAAGTCCCGGGGATAGAATAAGAAGCTATGGAACAAGAAGATATTGAGCAAGAGCCTACATAGGGACAAGAGCGGCAGGTAGAGGAAAAAGAGCCAGAGCCAGAGATTTCCTCTAGGGCTCAAACAATGCAAGGTCTGAGAGTGGACCAACAAAAACCAAGTGAATAGGTGGCATCCGCTGGGGGAACCAGACCTTCAGGAGTAACCGTAACCCCAGCTGCCACGTTCCAAGGGCCACTCCCGGGAGCAACCTTCGGACGGGTGATCACAGTAGCTGAAACTCTAAATCTTGGCCCGACACCTCCCCTACTACCAAAAGAGGTGCCAACTAAGGAGGAAGCCCTGACAGAAGAAGAAGAACAACAAGAGGAGCAGCTTGAAGAAGAAATCCCTGAGGAAGCCTACCAGAGTCCAGACCTAGTGATCGACATATAGGACAAGGCTGAGGAGATGGAGATTGAAGAGAATGTTGCTGCAAAAGAAGTTGAGGCAGGGAGATGGATGGATGAGGTCCACGCCACTAAAGAGCAACAACTGCAGAACACTGGGGAAGAATCAAGAGAATAAGTCCTGGCAGGAAGACCACCCCTACCACCTCAATGGCTGATAGAGAGAAGAAAAAGAAAAGCTCAGTCCGCTCCTGTGATTCCTCTCTCCCTAGCCAAAATGATGGCCCAAGTTTAGGCCCCACCGAAGGCCAAAAAATCCCAGAGAGTTCATACCCTCTGAACTGGGCCGAGCAGAGAAATAGTTGCCATTGTAGCAACACCTCCCCCAGACACCGATGAAGCAACCGCAGACCCCGCAGACTATAATGTTGTAGAGGTATCCCTAGGTAAAAGGGGAAAGCAAGGTGAGGTAGACTTGCTGAAAGAATCAGCAAGGGCAGTGGAGGCCCGATATGAGAAAGAGGCCCAGAGGCTCAAAGCTGAAAAGGAAAAGAATGCAAACCTTATGGGGTTGCTTACTGAGCTGGCTCGACCCATCAATGCCGCTCCTCCGGAGGCCTCCACCTCAGAAGATATACTATAGAGTGACATAGAATCCCTATGAGTGATGAAGAAGAAAGCTCAGGCAGTGGATGAGTGGGTCACCCTGCAGATAGGGAACACCTAGTGTTTCCTGGTGTCCACCCTCCCAGATTTATACACGGCCTGACAAGTTATTCATCAGACAGAAATGCTTATTGAGCAGCGGGAGGGTGACACCAAGAATTACCATGCATGGAAGGTGGAGCTCGGAGAGCTCCTTACCTTAGGAGAGGATATGATTTCTGAGTTCGGAATTTTGGGTGACGAATCATTTGATTTTGT
>MU223324.1:480774-497128 GCA_018584345.1 Thuja plicata
GTTAATAAAGGCTGTCAGAAGGTAGTTGGCTATATCAAGAGGGCGTCAACCCAGTAGTTGGTTTTTTGACAGGATGGTCTTCTCGAGGCGCCACTCAAAGGTACACCTAGCACATTGGAGACAGGGCACCGCATCTCCTATTCATGAGGCATGTAGCCTCGATCCCCAAGGGACCTACTTTCTTCTTTCTCCTTTTTGGCTCTCTTCTCGAGGCTGATTCTTTAGCTGTTTATCCTTGTCTTATTCTTCTGACATGGCAGGCCTATTTCATCTTAAGGTCTTTTGTAGGGTGGCGCAGGTAGTACCAGCCCCCAAAAATTATATTTTATTAGAACATAATGTAAAATAGGGTTAGGGTTAGAAGGATTTGTATAAATAACCAAATCGACCCATTTCCAAGGGTCGGTGAAATTGATGATTTTGTTATCCATAGCAATAGAAAAGTGATTCTTGATTTTAGTTGCAGAGCTTAATGCTTCATTGTTCTATTTTATTTAGTCAAATGCTCCCTTGGAGCCACCATTGTATCACGCACCAGTGATTGCTGGAAGGAATATTAATAAAGAAGGAAGAATTATCAACAATGATGTTGTTGGCATTCCTGCTTCTGAGTTAATGGTATTTCATGTTTTAATGTTCCTTATGTCTTCTACTTTGATATGTTAAAAGTAGATTAACAACTACTTTTTCCTTGCTACTAATGAAGTTCTAACTGATGGTTATGTATTTATTCGGTATTTAGTATAGTCTATCAGAGTATTATTGATGTTCTGGACGTTTAAACATGACTGTAGTTAGATGATATGTTTCTAACCCTGCAGGATCTTTTTTGCTTTATTTGCTAAGTGTGGAATGCTAGGGGAAACCTTACTTTATCGAATCTCCAGAGAAAATGAGTTGAAGAAACCAGCTATCCCCCTCAAAAATAGTCACTCCTCCCCAACCGAGCCCCGCACTGTCGTGACCCGACACCCAGGTGCTTGAAGGCTCGGGGAATATAATTCTCCCGAACAACCTTTACAGGCAGAGTTGGCCAGTATCCCTGGAACCCGGTGACAACTTATGACTGTTGGCGGACCCGGTCAGCAAAACCCCGTCAACAGAAACTGGTGCTAGAAGGAGGGCATGAACTCATCCCCTTCCCGAGATTTTGATTTTACATCTCCTGAGGTTTCCCCGAGTTATAGTTTTAAGAGGCAAGCCTTTAACGGGATTGGATCTTTCTCCCCAGCAAAATTTGAAAGAGTCCTTAGGTCTGCCCCGAATCTCAGAAGGTTTGTCAAACTCGAGCCTCCTGCTCGAAGGAAGTGGACCTTGAAAATTGTACTAGCCACTATTGTCTGGGGATCTACCATACCTCCGAATACCCGAACTTCTCAGATAACCCTGAGAACAGTGCCCAAACTACCCAACATATAGTTCCCCCAATGGCTGTGTACTTTGAAAACACCGGGTCCCCAATGGGAATTTTTCCGGGCGCAATCAACGACTTATCCTCTCACCCGGAGAAGATTTGCCCATGATATGAGCACTTAGGCTCACGGACCACGGAAGAACACTTACAGACATACAAAGATGTCATGAATCAACACCGAATCCAACATGAAGATGTTGTGACTCGAATGTTTCCCTTGTCTTTAGGGCAAGGTGAGTTGAACTGGTATCTTAACCTTCTTGCCAACTCCATAAACAGTTGGGAGGACATGTAGGATGCCTTCCTGGCTGCCTTTCGCGTGCATGTGGACCCAGCCTGGTCCTATAGCCAGTTCATCTCCATCAGGAAAGAACCCAATGAACCCCTTGCAACATTCAACCATAGGTTCCAGCGCGCCCTGAAGTGGTGCACGGGCCCCTTCATCCCATCCCCGTAAGTAACCATATAGACCTATCTTAACGTGATGGACCCTTTCATTGCCACTCTCCTTTGGAGAACAACCACCGCAGGCGACCGGGACACCTTAGCAAAAGTCTACAACCTAGCATTGGAGCTATCTCATGGTCTAAACAAATCCCCGGGTGGGATTGGGCAGAGTACGCCCTTCAACATGGTCCCCGATGGAACTGCATATGCCAGGGGATACAACCCCAATCTGACAATGGGTGCCCCCTCGATGGAGATGAATCCTTTGCCACCCTTGATAGACCAGCAGGCATGATATGTTTACCCAACCCAGACCCAGATGACACCAGGTCTAGAAGTCTTCCCTTGGAATCAGTCGCAGTAGGCATAACAATCTCAAACACAACCATCCGGAGTGCCCTTCTTTCAGTCATCCACGGCTGGAGGATGGCCGCCCTCAACTCTGGCTAATACTGATGCCTTCCCGGGAAGCCAACAACAACCACAGCCATCCCATTGTGACACTAAAACTCAGTTGACTGCCAAGGTCAAATCCCTCTGGCAAATGTTGTCCACCTTGACTATGGACATGGGCCAACTAAAGGTGGGGTCCTACGCACCCCAGAATTCAAATTCCCATAGGGGAAACATTTTTTTTGGACAATGAAACAACAATGCCGAAGGAAGAAACTTCAACAACGGGTCTAGGCCCAATCAACAATAATGGAGTAATAATGTGAACATCGGAGGCCCACCTCTGAACTAAAACGCCAACCAAAATGGTGCTGGACCATCACATTTCACACTAGTCATAGACTTCCAGCCCATGACTAATTAGTGTAGATTGCACGATATGGGTTCGCACAACGAGGTGAATTGTGCCACTTTGGAGAAGGTCATCATGATCTCCCAGTTGGACAGGCAGCAGTCGCATGATACCACCCCTCCAGAACCTCCTATCCAAGAGCCAACCCACAGTGCCTTCACCTGTGACACCATCTTCTCTAGAACTTCCAGGGAGGATGAAGAAGAATCTGAGCTACAGGGATTCTTTGATGAATCTATCCTGCCCTTTGAGGCCAACACCTTTACTAACCCACGGACTCCATACAATACTCAAAGTCAAGTTGGTAAAGGACCAGCTTCCACGCCCACACCTCCTATCAAAGATACTCGTCCTCCTTGGAGTAACGCAACTGATCGACCCGCTCCTCCAAAAGGTCCTAGCTCTAACCAAGCAAAAGACCTCACCGAAGAAAATCACCCATTCTTGGGAGGAAGATTCGATATTACAAAGGTGTTAGAATAGACCACCACCTCCATGACCTTGATGGAGGTTTTGCTAAACTTTCGCAAGCAGAAGAAGTCTCTTCTGAAGCTCTTAGGGAACCTGGAAGCTGTTAGCCGCCCACCCAAGACTCTCATTCGAAGATGCTAATGCGGCCGTCTTTCAGGGAAAAAATGAGGATCCTCCCTTCCTATTAGGCCTGAATATCCACAACAAAAATATACACAATTTCCTAGTAGACTCCAGAGCTTCGGGTAACATCATGCCCTTGTCTATTTTTTGAAAGGTTGGATTCCACCCCACCCCATCTAATGGCGCAGTAATCCAGTTGGATAAGACTGCTGTAAAAATGGTGGGGAAATTAAAGAACGTCTGGATACATCTTATCTAGGACCCCAGGATAGCCAACATCATTGACATCCAAGTGGTGGACATCGCAGAGACTTACGAGATGTTACCAAGTCAGAATTGGTCTAAGTCCCTAAATGGATACTTTTCGACCGACTTCACCCATTTATGGCTTCCATGGGAAGGAGAATCCAATAAGATCTGGGTCAAAAGTGAACCCTGGATGAAACAGGCCCTTACCAAAGTTGGGAGGGTCAATGAGGTCTTTTTCTTCGAGACTTCTCTAGGGGTGTATCGACCTTTTGAAATCTTAACATTTGATTTCATCCCCAGAGAAGATCCCACCGTATTGCAGAGAGCCCAGGACCTAGACGAAAAGATGAGAGTTGAAATTCTCTCTCAAGGTGCCACAGCAACCCTTTCCACACTCCTGCCCGGCACTTGGTGCTGAGTACACTACCAGAAACATTCAGAACTCGAGTGTGGACCATGTCTCTCGATCGCTAACCGACACCTTGATACTTTCTAGAATGAGCTACTTGCAACTGATTCCCCGGGACCCATTACTCCTATGGGATGCACTCCTTTGATGCCATCTCCCCGGGAACCCCAAGTACAAACACCTCTGGAAGAAAATTCTACTTTCACGCCGCTAGTCTCGGAAGGAATCCCTAAGTCTCCCACCAATAATCCAAAGAAGGCTATTCTACCCCAGCCCCAGATTACAAACAGTGACTTATGGACCCTTAAGTTTGATGGGTCCCGATCCAAACAAGGCTGTGGGGCTGGGGTAGAATTAATCAACCTACGAGGGAAGTCCTTCCTCGCGTCCTACAGACTACAGTTTAACTGTACAAATAATGTCATAGAGTACGAGGCTTTGGTCCTTGGACTCTTATTTGTGCTAAGGAAAGGTGTCACTCGCCTCCGGGCTCTGGGTGATTCAGAGTTGATTGTTAAACAAGTCCAGATTCAATACACATGTCAGGATAAAAGGTTGGCCGTGTACCACAACTGGGCTTGGAGCCTTATTGAAGATTTTGATACCTTCGGCATTGACCTTATTCCCCGGTGACGGAACTATGTCTCAGATGCCCTCACCGTTTCCGCCAGCACACTTGAGCCGATGGCCGGCTCACGACTCCAGAGATTTTCAGTAGAGATGGTCCCCACCCCGTCCATTCTAGATAATGTCACCCACTTTTAGGTTTTTGAGGATGATCAACATATCCTTGCCTTCATGGCGAATGTTGGTGTATTTGAAGACCAGATAGTGGAGGAACGAGACCACGACGATACTAGGCAGGGTGATGAAGATGATGGGATCATGGACCTGCCCACTAACACCATCCCAAAGGGGATGGTTGTGCTAGAGTGAATCTTCGACGCAGACCCTCGGGCCCATGAGAAGGTGTCATCCTCCTCTGGGGGAGGAAAGTTTGAAAAGGTTAACATCGGCCAGCCCGGTGAAGAAAAGATCATTCACATTGGTACCTCCTGTTCCCCTGAGGAAAAGGAGAATATTCTCGCGGTTCTCTGAGAATACATTGACGTAATTGCCTGGGGATATGAAGACTTGAAAACATATGACACATCCATCATGACCCATACTATTCCTCTAAAACCTGACGCTAAGCCCTTTCGACAGAAGCAAAGACCCGTCAACCCCTTGATAGAGCCCCTGATTCATTAAGAGGTAGAAAAACTATTGTTAGCTCAGATAATCTTCCCAATCTGGCACACTACATGGGTTGCCAACTTGGTCCCTGTAAGGAAAAAGAGCGGTGAGATCTGCCTTTGCGTGGATTTCTGAAACTTAAACAAGGCATCTAAGAAAGACAATCACCCTCTCCCTTCGTTGGATGAGGTGTTGCAGATAGTAAATGGATCTCAGATGATGTCCTTCTTAGATGGATATTCAGGATACAACTAGGTCATGGTCAAGTATGAAGAGAGAGAGAAAATAACGTTTACCACCAAGTGGGAAAAGTTTGCGTACAGGAGAATGCCCTTTGGTTTGATCAATGCTGGGGCTACATTTCAGAAGGCCATGGAAATTGCGTTTGAGGGCCTTGTAAATCAATGCATAATCATCTACATGGATGATTTTACCATCTTTTCCTGAGACAGGCGTGATCATCCTGCCCATCTCACTTAGATCTATGAAAGATGCCGTCGGTATGGAATATCCCTCAACCCCAAGAAGTGCATATTCAAGGTCACCAAGGGGAAGTTGCTCAGGCATATTGTCTCTAAGAAGGGTATATCCATAGATCCTGACAGAGTCAAAGCGCTGCTAAACTTACAAATTCTTGGAAGCAAGAAATAAATGCGATCCTTCTTCGGAAAAATCAACTTCGTGCGACGATTCATCACGGGATTCACAGAAATAGTTAAACCGCTCAACGAGATGATGAAGAAGGATACCAAGATTGAGTGGAGTCCTGAAGAAAAGTGGGCGTTCACCCAGATCAAACAAACAATAACATAAGCACCTGTCCTGGCTAGTCCGGACTATTCCCTTCCATTTTTCATTTACTCGTTTGCTTCGCCGCATTCTACTGCGGCCGTGTTGACCCAAAAGGTTGAAGGGGAAGAATGACCAATAGATTTCATGAGCTCCCCCTTCAAGAATATTGAAGTCCAATATTCATCACTAGAGAAGTAGGCCTTTGCTCTAGTTCACGCCGTGAAGACATTTCAGAATTATATTCTCTGTAGCAAGGTACATGCTATCATTCTAGACCAGGCTGTCAAGTCTCTGCTGATGCAGAGTGAATTGGGTGAGAGACGGGGGAAATGGATGGCCATCCTCCAGGAATATGACTTATAAATGCAGCCCATGAAGATAGTCCGGGGCCAGGGACTAAGTCAAGCAATGGTAGAAGAAACTTCCCGCATAGAATGTCAGACTTACACCGTGGAATCCATTACTCAAGACCCGTGGTATACTGATTTGGTATACTTGTTACTCAATAATAAATACCTGGAGGGGTTACCTCCCCACAAACGCCATGCCTTGTGGATGAAAAATGCTCACTTCATGATCAAAAACTCCGCGCTTTATCACAGAAACTATGAGGGGCTGTACCTCCGGTGCATTAATAGAGACCAAGCTGTGAGAGTGATTAATGAATTCCATAGACAGTTTGGAACTGGGCATGGCTCAGCTGATGCCACTGCCCATCAGATCCTTCAGGCTAGATATTATTGGCCCTGCATATTCAAGGATGTTTACGCTCATGTTAGGAG
Organism: Thuja plicata; assembly: GCA_018584345.1. Taxonomy (NCBI): domain Eukaryota; kingdom Viridiplantae; phylum Streptophyta; class Pinopsida; order Cupressales; family Cupressaceae; genus Thuja; species Thuja plicata. The sequence goes on from MU223324.1 coordinate 487,503, forward strand.
ATGCCATACTTGCCAAACCACAGCACATCATGAATGTAACCCAGCTATGCCTTTACAACCAGTCTACAAGGCTAGACCCTTTGCCCAATGGGCATTTGACTTCATTGGGGAAATTAAACCCAACTCGTCTGCCAACCACCGATACATTCTAACCGCTACTAACTACTGCACTTGGTGGTCTGAAGCTATACCTTGCAAAAATAACACGATGAACGTAGTTATCAAGTTCCTGGAAGAAAACATCGTCACAAGGTTTGGAATGCCCTTTGCTTTGGTATGTGACAATGGTCCGGCATTTTCTTTGGTGCAGTTACTCAAATGGACCCACAATCGAAGGATCACTCTGAAGTTCTCCAACAATTATTATCCCCAGAAAAATGGCATTGCTGAATCGATGAACAAAAACCTGCTTGAAGTGATCAAACATCTGTCAGAACAGAATCCCCAGGACTGAAATCAAAAGTTGAAATTTGCCCTCTAGGCGGATTGCATTTGTGTCAAAGCCACCCTAGGAACATCCCCGTTCCATTTGGTTTATGGTCAGAACCCTGTATTCCCAGTCAACTTACATATCCCAATTTTACAGTTTATGCAGGAGTTTAGCAACATGGACAACATCGTGGAGGTTCGGCTCTTGAATCTGGTGCAGATGGAAGAACAGCGAGACATAGCTCTTGAGCATTTTGCGCGTCACCAAGTAGTGGTAAAACAATGGTTTGACAGAAGAGCCCAATACAAGGCTTTTCAGATTTCAGATCTGGTCCTGTTGTGGGATAAGGCCCGGGAGAAGAAAGGAAAGCATACCAAGTTCCAACAGCTCTGGCTCAGACCATACTTGATCTCAGAAATCTATGGGGCAAATACTTAGCGCCTTAACACTCTGACTGGGGAACCTGTCGCATTGCCCATTAATGGACAGTTTCTCAAACACTACTTTGAGTAGGGTAAGTCTGTCCAAAGTTGTATTATGTGTAAAAGCCTCCCGCCTGTAAATATCTCTTCCGGGTGCCTCGTTGCGAGGTACCCTGTCTTGTAAATAGCCTTGTCGGCTGTCCTCCAGGACAATCCTCTTTTGTAGTTTTGTTTTTGTTTTTGTTTTCTTTCGGTCCCAACATTTTTTTCTACCTGTGCAGGAATTGGAATGCTTCACATAACTTTGGTTTTCGGTATGATGTCTACGAAATGGTGAACTTTAGAATCTGTCTTTAGCACGGTGGAGTCGGCCTGGTCTCTGGGGTTGTTTTACCGGTTATGGCACATTTTGAGCAATCTCCATTGGGTGTTGTCTCTGGGAGTCTGGCAATCAGTGAATACAAGAAATATAAGGAACAAGTAATCAGACACACCAGGGGTAGATTGGTTGTATTGATTGGTTGACCCACATCTGAAATTCTAAAGAAATTCTCTCCAGGTCTGGAGTTTTATCCTCTCTTCAAACATCTAAATATAGGTGGACAGGTGAAAGAAGTACCACCATTAAAATTATCTAAGCTTAATCTTAATGGTGAAAGAAGTACCACCTTCCCCACCCAAAAAAAACAAAATAGCAAAAGAGGAAAAGCGGGATAAAACTCTGGTCTCCGGGGGAAGCGAGCGAATTGATGACTAGTTCGATGTAATTAGTGCCTCTTCTCTATTCCTCCCAGAGGTCATCAGCTTGATTTCCTTCCAAAGCACACACGACACCACTGATAAAGGGCTACAGAATAATTCCTACACGGTTGGATTCTCTCAGATATGTGGCTCTTTGCCTGTCAGACACTTCGAGAAGCAGCTTATTCTAGTTTTGCTAACCAAAGATTCTATAGTTCTCAAATGCGCTAAGACATTTGTCCCAGATAGTCACAATTTGTTATACCCTGCATCTTCATCCCTACATTTTGTGTACAAAATGTTGGGTCCCCCTTTTTGCTTTTGTTTGCTTTTTCTTGCGGCTTTGCCTTGTCTTTCTTTCCCTTTTGTTTTCTTTCTCCAGGGTTTTCTTCCCCGGTGGGGTGTTTTGTTTGTTTGTTTGTTTGGTTTTCACCTCTGGGACTCCGGTCCCAGAGGTTGTCCTTCGTTGGGAACCAGATTCCAGACTCTGGGATTCTTTGCCACGATGTTCTTAAGGACATCATCACGAGGAATCCCCAAGCCCAGAGTTTGGAGGTTTTGCTTGTCTGGAGATCGCCGGGAGGAGGATTATTACCCTTTTACTGTGGGTATAAATAGAAATTATCTGTCACTTTCACACTTACTGTGATTAAAACCTCCAAGCACTTAGAGTGAATTAGAGAGCAATTTTAAAGCGATTAACAGAGCATTTGCAGAGAGTGTACGATAATCAACGCTTAAAATTTCCAGTCGTTCTCAGGCAAGTGCAAGTGCTTCGTGGTAGTGACTCTGACCGTTTGACAACTCAAGCTGTTATAGAGGTCCTGTGGTAAATCCCCCTTTTCCTCTACCTTCTGCATTCTTAGGTTGGTGTTTCCGCTTTTTTTCTTCTCTATTTTTCTTCCACTCTTTGGTTTTCTTCAGTTTTGTTTGGTTTTTGTTTGTCTTGTTTTGTTTTGTTTCCCTGCTTCGTTTGGTTTCCCGCGTTTCTTGTTTTGCCACCTGTTGGTGGGTCGGCTCTGCCAGAGAGTTGTTTTCCCTCTATGCAGAAGTGGTTCATTTGTAAAATAGTGTAAATAACTGTATATATGTGTTTCTTCCTTGTCTGGTTTTCCCGCGGGTGTCATCCCGCGTTGTATATTCATGTATATATGTGTATAACTACATATAACCTCTGTATATCTCCTTGTTTCTATATATATATCCCTTGGATCCATGTATATCCTTTCGAGTGACTTGACAAGCTGGTCAAGTCACCTCTGTTTCTGGTTTTCCGCCTCTGAACTCACTTCGAGACAGAAAACTACCTGTTTGAAACTTGGCTCTCGGCCGGTTTCAAATAGCTAGTTTTCTCTCTCCTCCATGAAGTCTATTAGAACCTCATTTATGTCCCATATGTACAATTGATTCTAGTCAAGTGGCTTTCCCTTTTTGCATGTTCAGATAGTTGGCTCCGCCGTCATCGCCATAACTTCCATTTAATACCTACGCACGTGGCGCCCACGTGGGCTCGATGACTTAGCTTTTTGCGTGTCCTCACCAACGGTCATTTTCTGGGTTTCAGGTCTCCTACCACCATCCATCCTATGTCTTTACCAAATGTGATATAATCCCCAGACCCGAATGTTTAATGAAGATCTTAAGTTTATGATATGTTTTTCTTTTCGGTTACCTTTGCATAATACTAACTTTTCAGAAAAGCAAACACCATGACAGGCGGTATCCGGACCCCAGAATGATTATTTTGATAAACATGTTCTGACGGTTGCTTTGCCTTGCAGGTTCCCAGAGTTCATCTTCCAAACATGTCTGAAGCATCTACATCATCTCCACCTGGAAGTCCAAAACTACCTACCGTAACAGAGACCAGGGCAGCCGTAAAGTCCAAGATGGAGAAGGCCATGGAAAAGCTGCCCCTCACCATGAAGTTTGTACAGGATAATGTCATCATGGGCTCAAAGATTGAGTCCAAGGTAAAACTGATAACCGACACCAATGTCAGAACATGGGCAGAGATGCAGGCCTTGGTAAAAGTAATGCACATCCAGGGACATGCTAGAGATCAACTAGCGATCAACGTTAGGAACTCTGGAATCCTCTGGGCAGCTTGCTTCCCATGCTTCGTGTAGTCCCCAGAGCTTATCCTAATCCTGGCGGCCAATTACAACTCCTCTGTCTGGGCCATTATGCTCGCGGCCACAGAGCCCACAGGATACCCCACTCCACTGGTGTCCCTCGACCCAGTCACATTCTGGGATAGCCTAGGGATCCCACAATTTGATAGGGCCATGGTGGTTACAAGGACCAATGCCCTGACCCAGTTTACACAACTCGAGGATGCTGCCCGGGTATATATGAATACCCACTTGCTTAAGGCCCCAAAGAGGGACCCAAATAGAATGAAGATAGAGATTCCCCGCTCTGAATTCAAGGAGAGCATCCAAACGGGGATAATAGCATTAGCCCGGGTCTTCGGGCAGCCCTCCGCCCAAGAATTTACCAAATGGATGTACTATTTCCTCCTCGACATCTCCACCAAGGGAGAATTCTTTGACTGAGCCACAATAATCTCCAACCACGTTGACTCCCAGTTCCAGCAGTTGAACAGGAAGCAGAAGTTCTATATGTCATCCTACATTTTCTGGGCCCTAGCACAATAGAGGCCCCATTCCCATGGCCTACTTACTGATGGCGTGCTTGGGATTGGCCCAGGACAAAAAGCACCATGGGACCATTTCTCACATATTCAATGGGAGGCCAGCTTCCCCAGCTTCTGCCGAGTAAATGACGTGTTCATTTACTACCATCTACTCACGCCCACCTGGGATGCCAGATACCACCTGTCTACTAAGGAAATGAAGTTGGTTCATAGTTATGGACACTACTACATTCAATTCTAATAGCACATGTACATTAGGGTCACCGGCTTCTCTGGGAAACCCTACTTGTTGCCCAAACATTATGGGGACAAGATCGTGCTATTGGAGTATTGTAGGTAGATGATAGAGGTGCATGCCTTCTTTGCCCTCAAGAAGATACCCAACATCCCATTCCTGATCATATGCGGGGATTACACCTGCAGTCTAGCCACCACAAAAGAGGCAGACAATAAGCTAAAGAGTTACAACCTGTAGGAGTTTTATCTAGCGTAAAAAAACTTTGATCCGCACGGCAGGATTGCAACGACACTGCCTCAGGCTTCAGAGCCCCATCGTATACACATGGAGGACTTCTGGGTAGATTACCAAGATGACATGGAGGTACGGAGCAGGCACTATGTTAGAATGACAGTCAAAATGATGTAAAAGCTGAGGCTCCAAAAATTCCCAGCCGACTTCTCAGACGTCGCCCCCACTGAAGATCCCCTATATAAGGAAAAGGGGATCAATAAAAAGGCTCTTTCACCAGTAAACTAGGATGCCCAAGAGGGGCCCACTATTGAAGAATTCACTTGAGAGGTTGTCGAGAGAAGCCACACATATTTTAAGAAGGTGTGCCCCGGGAGTACCCGCCAAGCAGCCCAGCCGACACCAAAGCTAACCCCACAGCCGGTACCTAAGTTGACCCCGGGGGCCGAGACTTCTTCGCAAGGGGCAAATAAGGGAAAAAGAATAGATACAACCCCTTCTGTGTAAGAAGTGCCCATCACTGAACAAATAAAACAATCGGTGGCAGCCTCCCAGCAAATGAGGGAGCAATTAATAACAAGGCTGGCCACTCTACCACTCATGGCCGAACCACTTCATCCTCCTTTCTCCCCATCATTAGCAGCCTTAATGGTGAAGGAAACGGGAGTGGATCCCTTGGAGGTGGCAACAATAAGAGACATAGGACCTCCTCTTGTTACCCAGAGGAAGAAAAAGCTCAGCAAAAAGCCAAAGGTAGAACCAGAGCCGGAGGCCTCCTGACCCTAAGAAGTGGAGATCCTTTCTTCCAGTTCCTTAGAACCAGAAAAGGAAATAGAGCCTACAAAGGTCCCAGCCAGTCCCCCTCCACAGGAAGAATTTGATGTGTTTGCAACCGATGAGTTTGGGAATTTGCAAGGGGACAATACACAAGCAGAGACAGAAGTCCCGGGGACAGAACAAGAAGCTGTAGAACAAGAAGATATTGAGCAAGAGTCTGCACAGGGACAAGAGTGGTAGGTAGAGGAAAAAGAGCCAGAGATGAAGATTGCCTCTAGGGATCAAACAATGCAAGGTCCCGGAGTGGACCAACAAAAACAAAGTGAACAGGTGGCATCCGCTGGGGGAACCGGACCTTCGGGAGTAACCGTAACTCCAGTCGCCATGTTCCAAGGGCCACTCCCAGGAGAAACCTTCAGACGGGTGATCACAACAGCCCAAACTCTAAATCTTGGCCCGACACCTCCCCTACTGCCAAAAGAGGTGCCAACTGAGGAGGAAGCCCAGGCAAAAGAAGAAGAACAACAAGAGGAGCAGCTTGAAGAAGAAATCCCTGAGGAAGCCTACCAGAGTCCAGACCTAGTGATTGACATACAGGACAAGGCTGAGGAGATGGAGATTGAAGAGAATGTTGCTGCAGAAGAAGTTTAGGTAGGGAGAGGGACGGATGAGGTCCACGCCACTGAAGAGCAACAGCCACAGAACACTGGGGAAGAATCAAGAGAATAAGTCCTGGCAGGAAGACCACCCCTACCACCTCAATGGCTGATAGAGAGCATAAAAAGAAAAGCTCAGTCCACTCCTGTGATTCCTCTCTCCCTGGCTGAAATGATGGCCCAAGTTCAGGCCCCGCCGAAGGCCAAGAAAGCCCGAATAGTTCATACCCTCCGAACTGGGCCAGGCAGAGAAATAGTTACCGTTGTAGCAACACCTCCCCCAGACGCCGATGAAGCAACCACGGACCCCACAGACTACAATTTTGCAGAGGTATCCCTAGGTAAAAGGGGAAAGCAAGGTGAGGTAGACTTACTGAAAGAAGCAGAAAGGGTAGTGGAGGCCCGATATGAGAAAGAGGCTCAAAGCTAAAAAGGAAAAGAATGCAAACCTTATGGGGTTGCTTACTGAGCTGGCTCGACCCATCAATTCCGCTCCTCTGGAGGCCTCCACCTCAGAAGATATACCGCAGAGTGACATAGACTCCCTACGAGTGATGAAGAAGAAAGCTTAGGCAGTGGACGAGTGGGTCACCCTGCAGATAGGGAACACCCGACGTTTCCTGGTGTCCACCCTCCCAGATTTATACACGGCCTGGTAGGTTATTCATCAGGCAGAAATGCTTATTGAGCAGTGGGAGGGTGACGCCGAGAATTACCATGCATGGAAGGTGGAGCTCGAAGAGCTCCTTACCTTAGGAGAGGATATGATTTTTGAGTCCAGAATTCTGGGTGATGAATCATTTGATTTTGTAAGAACCCAGCACTCCAGACTTGACCTCACATTAGAGGTAAACAAGCAACTGGTAGGGTCCTTACAAGATAAAGTAAATACTATAAAATATTATTCCAATTTATACAAGTCTTTTGTGATAAAGACTTTCGGGGCTGATCCCCTTAGCATAGATACATGTACCCCTAAAGATTTAGTTTTGGGGAGTTTTGATGAAATAATGAAATCCCGGTATTAATCCCCGGAGGGGATAGATGGGGCCCGGATGGCAAAATTAACCAGCATGATACTCAAAGGTCATGACGCGGCAAGGATGGCAGATGAATTCAAAGAGAATGTCCCGAACCTAGGGGAACAAGTTGAAGTGGCCAAACATAGAAGGGCCAGCTTAAAAGAGATAGATGAAGATGGCATTTCCTGCCTCCTCTAGGCCTTCAATGATAATAAGCAACCTTGAGCTTTCTCTGGGGGCCAGGGAGAACTCAAGCGTTGGGCATTCTTTATTCTTTGGGGACATAAGTTCCCAGATCCCAGTGTCCCGGATCTAAGATTTTGTATTCTTTAAAGTAATCCGTGTCCCAGTCCCCAAGGCTGACTGGTCACTTTCAGAAGCAGTTAATAAAGGCTGTCAGAAGGTAGTTGGCTATATCAAGAGGGCGTCAACCCAGTAGTTGGTTTTATGACAGGATGGTCTTCTCGAGGCACCACTCAAAGGTACACCTAGCATATTGGAGACATGGCACCACATCTCTTATTTATGAGGCATATAGCCTTGATCCCCAGGGTACCTACTTTCTTCTTTCTCCTTTCTGGCTCTCTTCTCGAGGCTGATTCTTTCACTGTATATCCTTGTCTTTTTCTTCTAACATGGCAGGCCTATTCCATCTCAAGGTCTTTTGTAGGGTGGCGCAGGTATTACCGGCCCCTGAAAATTGTATTTTATTGGAACATAATGTAAAATAGGGTTAGGGTTAGAAGGATTTGTATAAATAGCCAAATCGACCCATTTCCAAGGGTCGGTGAAATTGATGATTTTGTTGTCCATAGAAATAGTAAAGTGATTCCTAATTTTAGTTGCAGAGCTCAATGCTTCATTGTTCTATTTTATTTAGTCAAATGCTCCCTTGGAGCCACCATTGTATCATGTATCAGTGATTGCTGGAAGGACTATTAATAAAGAAGGAAGAATTCTCGGCAATGATGTTATTGGCATTCCTGCTTCTGAGTTAATGGTATTTCATATTTTAATATTCCTTATGTCTTCTACTCTGATATGTTAAAAGTAGATTAACGACCACTTTTTCCTTGCTACTAATGAAGTTCTAACTGATGGTTATGTATTTCTTCAGTATTTAGTATAGTCTATCAGAGTATTATTGATGTTCTGGATGTTTAAACATGACTGTAGTTAGATGAAATATTTCTAACCCTGCAGGATCTTTTTCGCTTTATTTTCTAAGTGTGGAATGCTAGGGGAAACCTTACTTTATCGAATCTCCAGAGAAAATGAGTTGAAGAAACCAGCTATCCCCCTTGAAAATAGTCACTCCTCCCCAACCGAGCCCCGCACCGTCATGACCCGACACCCAGGTGCTTGAAGGCCTGGGGAATATAATTCTCCCAGACAACCTTTGCAGGCGGAGTTGGCCGGTATCCCTGGAACCCTGTGACAACTCATGACTATTGGCGGACCCGGTCATCAAAACCCCGTCAACAGGTTCTTCACATTATACAAAATTGTTGTAGTCCTCTGGTTCTTTTGTGCTTTTCAGCTCAATTTTTTCTACAAATTCATCTATCTTTACATTTTCACTTTCAACAATTTTGTTAGAATCCTTAATAAGACATTTATAAGCCTTTCTCTTGGTGGAATACCCTAGAAAGATACCTTCATCACTCTTGGCATCAAGATTTCCATTTCTATCATCCTTTAAGATATAACATTGACTACCAAAGATTTTGAAGTAACTTACATTGGGTGTTTTACCATACCATAGCTCATAGGGTGTCTTCTTTGTGTCCTTCTTCAATTGTACTTTGTTTAATGTGTAGACAATAGTACTGACAACTTTCCTCTAGAAGATTTGGGTGATGCATTTTTCTATCATTAGTGTTTTAGCATAATCGACTATGGATATGTTCCTTCTCTCAGCAATCCCGTTTTGCTGTGGTGTTCTTGGTGTAGAAATCTGTCTTTTTATGCCATGCTCATTGCAGAAATTAGTGAATTTATCTGATATAAACTCACCTCCTCTATTTGATCTCAAGAATTTAAAATTCTTACCACTTTGTTTCTCTACCATAGCATTATACCATTTAAACATCTTGAATGCTTCAAATTTATCTTTTAGAAATATAACTGTCATCATTCTAGAGTAATCATCAACAAAGAGAAAAAAAATATCTATCTCCATAATAACTCTTTATCCTAATTGGTGCACAAAGATTATTATTGACTAATTCTAGAATATAATCAGATGTATGGGTTTTACTTTTGAAACTAGACTTTGTCATATTACCTTTTTGACAATTCTTGCACATGATGTTGTCGGGTTTTGACATCGTCGGTAAGCCTCTTACATTTCTCCTTCTACTTATTTTCATCATGTTGTCAAAATTCACATGACACAATCTTTTGTGCCACAACCATATGTCTTTGTTTCTAGTCATTAAGCAAGTGGT
>MU223324.1:497178-525576 GCA_018584345.1 Thuja plicata
ACTTATTTTCATCATGTTGTCAAAATTCACATGACACAATCTTTTGTGCCACAACCATATGTCTTTGTTTCTAGTCATTAAGCAAGTGGTGTTAGTATCATTCAGATAGAATAAGTTACCTTTTGTCAATTCAGTGGTACCAATCAATCTTCCTGAGTCATTGAAGATCTTTGCCTTCTTATTCTCAAATGCTACTCTGTGACATGAATTATTTAGTTGAGAAACACTCAATAGATTATGATTCAATCCTTTTACCCAATAAGAATTTTTACATTAAATCAGGTTATTCAACATTATAGTTCCTTTACCTTCAACTGGACAAGGTGTATCATTACCCATTCTTACTGTACCACCATTATAATACTCAAAAGTGTTAAACTTTTCTTTGTCACCGGTCATGTGGTGAGTGCAACCACTATCTATAATCCAGATGTCATTTTTGCTAGCCTTAGATATGAGTGTAGTTTCTACATACCTTTCATCTTCATCTAAATCATCTTTCATAGCCACAAACACCATCTCAATGTCTTCATCAGGTTCGGTGTCAGTATCTTCTTCTTTGCAAGTAGCTAGGTAGCTATCTTTCTTCCCTTTTTCCTTCTAGTCTTGGGTATCTCTCCTTTGTTATTGTCGATAACTTCTGTAATCTTTGTTATCACCTCTGTCAGATTTCTTCTCAAAAAATCTATCATTAACTCTGTCATATTTTCTTCTGTTAGGACATCTTGCAGAAAAGTGGCCAATCTCTTTACAATTAAAGCATACAAGTGGTAACTTGCCTTTGTATTTACCTTTTCCTTTCTACATTCTTCTAGCCATAAGTTCTTCTATTTCATCTAGATCTTCTTCTTCACTTTCACTTTCACTATCTCTTCTAGATGCGTGTCTATGACTTGATTTGCTTATTCTCATAGAAGATTTAAATGCAAACTCTAAGTTTGGTAAGACACTATTATCAAAGTTATTCATCTCAAATGAAATCAGTCTACCAATTAAACTATCAAGAGTGATGGTATTATTTTCTACTGCTCTCATTTTTTGAATGGCAGAAACTCTAATAGCATATACAGGTAGTAAGGTTCTTAAGATTTTACTTACCACTGTCTCCTCTTCAAGTTTACCTCCAACTCCTCGTATAGCATTAACTACTTTGATTCTTGTGCTATACTATGTGATGTTTTATCCTTCTTTCATTCTGAGATCATCAAAATTTCCTCTAAGGATTTTTGCCTTGGCTCTCAGAACATTTGTATCACCTCCATGTACAAGCTTCAGTTTGTCCCACATCTTCTTTGCAGTTTTGCAATCTTTAACATCTTCAAATTCAACATTAGAGAGTGAGGAAGAAAGTTCTATGACCATGCAGTTGTGCTCATGCTTCTCTCTTAATTGATCCACTATTAATGATCCTGTGGGAAACACATATTCAGTATCTAGGAATTGAGTAACATCATTACCAATACCTGATAGGTGGAGTCTTGTCCTTCTTTTCCATGAAGCAAAGTTGTATTTTTTCAACTTGGGCACATCTAGTTTATTCATCTTGTGATCTTGACTTAGGTCTTGAAACCTTCCTTCTAAGAACACAAGCTCTGATACCAATTGTTAGTAATAACTGAGAGGGGGGGGGGGGGTGNTGATACCAATTGTTAGTAATAACTGAGAGGGGGGGGGGTGGTGAATCGGTGGCCTCAAAATTTATCCTTCAAGCTTAACCACTAATCAATAAATCTTAGATTATTCTGTCTCTACAAGATGCATGCCATGAAATACTAATAATGATTAACTATCTGTCAATTTTTTTTGTCAATCCTTATTCTCCTTGATTACCGGTAAGCAATATAACTATTTACTGAAACTCAGTAAATAAGTAGAGTATGCCGATCAATCTAGAATTAACTATGTGTGATGCAAAACAATAAATAAATGAATCATACACACATAACACATAGATTTTTAATGTGGAAACCCTATTAAGGGAAAAAACCACTGGGACTGGTACCCCAAATTTTCACTCTTCTGAAGTGAGCCATGTTAGGAGCCAACCCTGTTAAAGGTTACAAACACACTATTAAGTGCGACCTTGTTAGAGGATTTTATACATAGAGGTTGTCACTTAGTATCAGATAGCTATTGCTACCATCCTTGAATAAGCCTCCTTAGATTGTCAATAGGTATCAGGAAAGTCCAATGCTACTTTCATGAATCAACCTTTTTGGCACTCCTTGAGATGTACCTCAATATATAGAAGATTGTTAAGTCCCGCTCTGTTAAGAGACTTGATGCTTTAATGGTTAAACTGAAACACCATGACCTATTCATATTACAACTTGACTTGCATATTTTCAAATCTATTTAAGTACATTACCTCTCTGACCAATGTATCAATTCAATCCCTGTGCTCCAAACTTTCTACTCTATGGTGCTGTGCTCACTATTTGTCGGTGTCTACAGAATTCCTTAGCTCTTTCCTCAGCTCATTTGATCAGTACTACATGAAGTTGTTCTTCATCAGTTTCTCTTCAGCATCCTCTTTCTATTCACTCCTCTTAATATCATTTGTAAATGAATTAAGCTTGTCTCTTATATAGACATAATATTCATTGTTTCTTGGTTCTTGATTCTTGGCGTGATAAACAATCCAACCAATTAGATTTAAAGCATAACTCATAATTTGTCTCGTAGATATATTCTTGCCAACTATACAAATCATATTTAAATCAATCACTTATCTCTGGTCGAATAAAACAAAGTAGACAACCAGTTAATTCTTTATTTAGCTCCGCCAGCTAGATATTTTGTCATTTTCTAAACTATATGTTCTATCGGTCACCACTGCAGTTAATCATCAGTGACAACTTATTGATCCATTGGTGAGAATCCAGTTAGCTTCGTGATCTCCATCCTTCGGGCATCATTGGAACTTTACTCATCGAACAACCTTGTGTTGTTGCTCGTCCAACACCCTTCTGACTTTGCTTGTCGAGCACTCTGTGGTTTTGCTTCGTCAGGAAACACTATGCTTCTGATCATCAGGTATCACTATGACTGTTCTTCTTTGCTCTGTCCATCGGTGTGCACTCTGTTGGTGTTGTTTGTCACTTAGTGAATACTTGACTTTTGTGCATTGCTGAAAGAATAACCTTGGTTCTTTTGGTTATCTGAAGTCTTTGGCATTATGTACATGACTGTACAGATGATATCAAGTTGACATCAATGACAATACAATCCATTAACTGATTTAATGACTTGCATTATCTTCAACTTAACATTATCAAACATTCAATCAGTTACATGTCATCAAGTCAACACCGATGGTCAGCAAAACATCAGAGATACTCAAGATGTAACCGACACTCAAAAGGTTACTGAAGGAGATAAGAACAAAGATACAAAGACTCAAGATAAGAATGCAAACACTAAGGCAGATGATGCAAAGGACACCAATGAAGGAGACAAACAAAAAAATGGTACTCCTGAGAAAATAGACAAGGATGCTACTGACGATGTTAAGGTGAATGTGGAGACATTTGCAGAAACCCGATGAGCTAAAACTGATGCTAAACAACACAAAGAAGCACAACAGGTCACATCATCAAGCACAACAAAAAAGGCTGAGAAATTGGAAATGGTGGTACATTCTACTGAGTCACAGAAGAAGAGGAAGAAGACAAAGAAGAACAAGTTAGAGGTTATACTAGATGAAATCATTGAAATACTGAAGTGTGACCCCGCTACACTTGACATGGATGCACTACAAGAATATGGAGAGATATGCCAGAGGAAGGAATTGCAAGAGAAGCTGAAGAAACATCATAGGGACTCCATGGTACTAGAGGAAACATGGGACATTCTACATCAAATTGTACCCAATGTTGATATTGATAAAATCAAGCCTATACTTGATCAACTAGCTATCCTCACCAATGCAATCACAACTCAGACTATTGATGCTGAGAAGGCAATTTACGAGAGAGCCAAAATGAAGTACCAATAGAAGCTCATAGAGAACATCAGCCAAGAAGTGGCAAAGAATAAGGTAAAGCTATCATAATTCATATATGAATTAGACCCCATCATATATAAAGCTATAACCTTAATTCAAAAGCTGAGAATAATAGAAAAGTTCACTAAGGAGAATAGTGACAATATAGCAAAGCTAGATGCAGATCTAGAAAATAGTGCTAGTTTCTTAACCATAGATGGAGATAATGCAGTCAAACTACATTATGAGAAGATAATCAAAGTAAAAAGGTTAAGACAAGAACTATGGGAGGTAGAAACACATTTAAGAGAAGAAGTAACCAAGCTACAAGTTCAACTTCTGCCAAATCTTACACTGCTACAACAACATATCAGTTATACAAGGCAACTAATCAGAACTCTTGAGATGTCTGTAGCAGACAACATCTATGATATGCATTCAAAGATAACACTTGAGCATATGGCTCTAGAGAACCTTAAAGAGCAATGGGAGAAAATGATGGAAGACATGAAGTCTTCTCATTCCCACATTTTTGATAAGCTCTAAGGTAAATAAACTTTGCCCTTAATATCAAATAAAGGGGGAAATGATATAAGTACAAAATAAAAAGGAAAATGTTATGTACATTCTTTCAGATAGGCAAATGGTAGATATGTATATGTATTAAATGATATGTAGAAGGAAAATTTATCATATATATAGATATACCGACATATACATAGGGGGAGTCATTAAATGACTAAGGATTATATATGCTATATATACTTAACATTTTGTTAGTATTTTCCACATATAAGTTTTTGATACTCATGTCAAACGGGGAGATTGATGACATTAATTTTTCATTAGTATACAAACAACACTTTCGATAAGCCTACACCGAAAGACAGGAAAGGGCAAGCTGAAGATCAGATTAGGAGATCACCAAAAATGACTAAGTACAAAGAGAATCGATGACACAAGGTCATGTGTAAACTGAAAATCAAAAAGAAGAAACATAAAGTGGAACCTCACAGAGGAACCCAAAATGCAAGTTACAATGCAGACCAACAAAACAGGTAGAGTGCAATCGATAGTAAAAATTGAAGGACAGTCAAGCATGACCAACAGACAGAATTGACAGTCAGTTGCAACCCACAAAAAATGGATCCGACTTCCACGTTAGATAAAGCAAGTGTATTCTATTTATAGGATATTTAATTTTTTTAAATCCATTTCTTTAGGGACAAGGAACATTAATGTAAGTGTTTTAATCAGTCTAACTAATTTAAAGCACATAGACTAGGAGATCTAGGTGTAAGTTGTAAACCTGATCTTAGAGTTAACATTGTTTTTATCACAACTTGATGAAGTCAATCCATCTATAAATAGATGATGTAATCATTCATTAGAATGTGTGTGTGAGAAGGAAAAAGAGAGAGGAGAAAAAAATGAGCACATCTATGGATTGAATTGAGAGTTTCAAGAACCTGAACAAAAAAAGAAGAATTTGGTTAGCAAAACCAAGAACAAAAGAAACCGATAATCAGAGGTATTATTCAATCATAGTTAAGGAGATAATATTTTATGTGAACTACATAGGATCTATATTAGCAATAGGAGATTGCATTTACTAGGTCAATTTGTAATTTTCTATCATTCTAAAAAGTGGAGCAAAGTGTAAAAAGTCCTTTCAAGAAAGGCGGATTTAACAGTCCAATACCAAATCTCTTAACCGAGTGCACACTTAAATCAATGTTTCTAAAGATCTTAATAGAGTAGATCTTAATAGGTCTCCACATTAGTAATCTTAATAGGGTAGATCATCAGAAGTGATCAAATTGTAAATCGTTACCAACTCCCTTCAATTCTACAGATAGTGAAGTTTTGTGGGTGCCATCCTCACCGCTGTTTTTACTTCCTAACAGGAGTTTTCTGGATATCATATCTTGTGTTATGTGTTTATTATTTTCATGAATGTTTCTATGAATGATTTCATACATTTAAGATTATGAATTAATACTACATGCATAAGAAAGAACAACATATATGGTTGGTAATACACTAAAGATTGATTACTAAAGATGCAAGGTGAAAAGAGTTAAAAGTTTTAGAGGTACTTATTCACTCCTCCCCTCTCAGAATATTTCCCATTAATGCCAATAGAATTACCTTAATAAAGGTATTCCAATCGCGTGTTTTCAGCCCTGTCTCAAATTCACTTTTCTTTGATATGAGATTGTTTATGTTCGCAGCAAACCGTATGGAAAATCAAATTTTTTGTACGACTTCTTTTATAGAATTGCTTTGCTATTCTGATAATAACCAAGGAAGGACACTTATATCAATATGGTCTCCATTGTTATTTGATCAAATGACATTTTTCCATGCATGGTTAGAATCTTCAATTTCACTACAAATTTTGACAATTTTTTCTTTATCACACCTTCCATCCAATAATCTCCACAATGTCTCTGTTACATTCTTTTCAATATGCATAGCATCAAACAAATGCATAATTGGGAGGTTCTGATAGTATGGAAACCTGCTAGACTGTCTAGGATAAATTTTTAGTCCTTTTGGAAGTTGGTCATTGATGCCTTGACGACCTTTAGGAGCATCAATTACCTCATTAGTAAACAAAGACAATATCAAAATATAAATTTTAAACAAAAACCATCAGATTGAATGACATTACCTCGTTGATTTATTCTATTGTATTCCAAATTCCATATGCGAGGTTTCATTCTTTGTGGATTTGATGTAGTCTCTTCTTTCCCATTGAAAATATATTTTTTGGTAATTCAATACTTATGATTTCTATGGAGAAAGTGTCTATACTCATCGAACACCTGCTTTCCTAAACTTTTTGAATGACAAGATTTCATCTTTAGACCACAAAGTGGACATGAAAATTTTCCCTTTGTCTAAAGACCTACAAGATCGTGTATAATTTGATTGAATATGTTCATTTTGATAATTACAATTATCATGCACAAACTTAGACATACAACAAAGATGTGTTAGCACTATAACATACCAAAAAAGAGGTGTTAATAAGAGAACATACCAAAAAAATGTGTTAGCACAGGGGCATAATGTATTTTCCATACAAGCATTGCATGGAATTGAAACTATCTTTGTCCTATTGGTCTAGAGATGTCATACATAGTGACCCCATTCCATAAAGTCAACAACTCATTGATAAGGGGTTCAATATATACATTCATATCTTTAACTTGGTACTTACCAGGTTGAATGAACAGAAACATTATATAACTATTGTCATTTTGATGTGGTATTTATGAATAAATTCATATGACTATTGAATGAAAAATACCTGGAACAATCGTTGCCAAAATTATGTGCTCCCTCTTTATGGACATCCAAGGAGGAATGTTATGGTTGATAACAAAAATAGGCCACTCCGAGTAAACAGATCTCATCTCTCCAAATAGATTGACACTGTCCATTGCTAATGAAAGCTTGAGATTACGAGGTTTTTCTTTAAAGTGTGGCCAAGTTTCCTCTATGTCCTTAAATGTATAACCATCCACAGGCATTCACATAATGTCATCTTGACTTGTATTGCATGCATGGTAATCCATAAATTGTCCCAAGGTAGTGCACCCGAATAATTGTTGTAGACGTGGAATAATGGGAATATACCGGAGAACTTTGTAAGGCACCTTTTTTGTTATTTGATCTGTTTGATATCTACTAATATGAAAATTAGGGCATTATGTTGCAAATTTATGTTGTTTATGATATATAATATGGTCATTGGGACGTACATGTGATGACATTAAGTTTTGCCATTAGTATACTTAAGTGAAAAACATGATAAAAGTCATCGGTATAGGCATAACCGACAGACACCACACTGCATATCTGACACCGATGAGATGACAATGCTTGACATAAAAATGCTAAGTATAGAATTTCCTGATGAACACTGACAAGTGTCAAACCGATGACAAGCATAACCTATGGTACAATTTTTTGAACATTGTGGATAGAGAAGAAATGATAGGAAACGGACGAACAGTTCAAATAGGGACACCAACAGAGCAGAAGCCCGACAGAGCAAAGAATGAATGAAAACAAATAAACTGACAGAGTAGCCCGACCATCAGAACTGACAGTTAGTTACAAAACCCGCAAAAGGTGAATCTGACTTTACACGTTAGATAAAACATTGTAATTCTATTTATAGAGTTTTAATTTGTTTTAAAACTTTACTTGAGGGTCAAGCAAGCATATTGTAAATGTTTTAAAGAATTCTAATGGATCTAAAACATAACTAACTAAAGATCAAGGTCAAGTTGAAAACCTTGGATCTAGAGTTAATTTATAAAGTATGAATCAAGAATGAACCTAGAAACTAGTATAAATAGATGTTCAATCATTTGTAATAGAAAGCTTTTGGAAAATTATTGTAGCCATGAAGAGCATCTAAGAAACAAAAGAGAATTCATGCAAATTTTAGAAAAAGATCATATCAGTTCTCAAGAAAACAGACCATGCTACCGACGAGCAGAGACAAGGATTATTCAATCACTCAAGAGTGCACACTTAACAGTGTTGCTAAAGCTTCAAACGAAGTAGATCCTAGCAGGTCTCCACTCTAATACTCCTAATAGGGTAAATCATCAGAAGTGATCAAATTGTAAACCTTAATCGGCTCCCTTCTTATCTACAAATAGTGATGTTTTGTGGGTAGACATCCCCATCGCAGTTTTTACTTCCTAACAGGAGTTTTCTGCGATATCATATCATGTGTTATTTGTTATTTAATTTAATGTATGTTTCTTGAATGTTTACACATGTAAAGAACTTCTATTATGATTTCACATACATAAAGAAAGATGAACATATAGATAGGAATATACAAATCTAATGACAAAATGGTTAATGGGCCAACCACATAAAAAGTTTTAGAGGTACTGCTTCACCCCTCCCCTCTTAGTACATCATTCTAATAATTCCAACAATTGGTATCAGAGCTAATTCTCTTTCTTGAAAAGCTTAAAGACTTAAGAGAAAAGATCAACACAATGGAAAAGTACAAACTGGAAAAGACTATTGAGAATGAGCAGTTACAAATTTAGATTTACTATGAGTAGTACAAAGAGGCGAGAGTAAGCATGAGAAAGTTTATTTATGAAAGAAGGATTATGGAAACTAAGCTTAATGAAAAAGATTATCAAGAAGAGGAGATCCTAGATTACTTCAACTCAGCTGAAACTACAACAAGCAAAGCTTCAAACACATTAATAGAAGAGATCACATGTCTTCAAGAAGTCAATCTACATATGACAGAGCAAATCAAGATGCTGCAAATTAGTCAAGAGACTTAGATGGTAAAAATGATTGATGTCATGAATGATTCAAGAAAAGATGAATCAGAGAGAACATTGGCTATTGATGATAGGAGGAAAATCACAGGAAAGCTAGAAGAAAAAGAATCAGAGATTCAAAGACTTACTGATCATCACCATGAAATTACTAATCATATTATTCTTATGAGTCAAGAGGAAAAAAGATTAAATACTGAACTCATTGAGAGAATACAGATCATTGGTGAGCTAAGAGAAGAGAATGAGAAGCTAAAGCATGAAGTCAAAATTCAGAATCAACACAATGAATTAATCAAGAAAGTTGAAGATAGCAATAAGAGAATGGATGATTTCCTTAATGGACAAAGAAGAGTCAACAACTACACAAGAATAGGGTAAACCAACAATGGAGAATCATCTAATCATTCAGATCAAAGGAATGTCTATGAAACTCCAAGAACCAAGAAGCTTTCATGCAAGCATTGTGGAAAACCAGGCCACACCTCAAACATTTGCAAAAACAAAATGAAAGGTATTCCTCAATCACAATCTAATTTCATTGGTAATCGTTATAAATGTCACAAGAAAGGACACAAGGCATATGAATGCAGATCCAAGTTGACAAATCCAAAGAAGGAAACCTACATGGAAAAGTATTGTCCTACCTACAAAATGAATGGACATACACATTAGGAGTGATGGAAAAAGAACAAGAAAGCATGGACACCAAAAGAACCTGATAATGGCTACAAACCAAAAAGAGTTGGTAATTCATATGTTTGGGACTACAACACATGGGTAAATTGCAAAACATGTGGAAGGTATGGTCATATATTTTCCAATTGTACATGATAAAATGGACTAGAAGACCAAGAGGATGGTTCAATCTAGGTATGGCATGTTTACATTGTTATAAAGTTGGACATGTGATAAAATATTGCAAAGACTGATTGATAGAAACAAGCACTTATCCCAATGGAAACACCATTGATGACATCAAGAAGATGAGAAACAAGATGTGGGTAAAAGCTAAAAACACTGAAGGTGCTGGAACAAGAAATGCAAATGATGACACCCCATCCAATGGATTTGGTGGCATCACTATTCCCAACTAAGTTGCACCAGTAAGTATGGAACTGCATTATGACAAGTTATATTATGCATCGATTCCATTACATATTGATCATATAGACAAATCAACATTATTGAAGATGCACTATATTGTTACTTGTAAATATTATTGAAAAACAATTCCATTGGTAAAAGGGTACAAAAAGGCATCGGTGAACACACACAAAAAATTTGACACTACTTCCTGAAATGTATCGGGCATTACACAAAAGCCAAGTTGCTAAGTGTAACCGACAGACATCGGTGATCCTTGAGGCGACAGAAGTTGTCATCACCACTTTACCAAGAATCATCAGTGAAGTCACCGAAGCTGCTAGCAATCTTGACACTTTGCGCCTACACCAAAGATGTTATTTATGCCTCAATCGACGAACTCAGTCTTTGTATACTGACGAGTTGTTGGGCATTAATGACAACTTAGGGCGCAAAAGTTATAAAAGTGTGACGAAAGAACTCATTTTGCATCCGCAATTTTCAAGCAACCAAGAAGAGCGATTGAAGAGCAGATTGAAGTGTGACCTCAGCAAGATTCTAAACATAACTCAAAGGATTCACGAGCGATCACAAAGATTCAGTAAGTACCTACAATCACCAACTGCACTGTTTAAATACAGAAAGTCCTAAATTTATGAATATGATGGCATCTACTTTGAGAACAATAAAATTGAAAGAGGCTAAGAAGAAAATGATTAATCTTATTAGAAATAGCACTTGTGTTGAACCCAAATACAAGTTACACCCAGAAATTGCATCACAACCTGATGATTTTGGAGCATTCTCTAGAATCCCACCTAGGGTTTTTCTAGTAGAGGACGTAAGGTCCTATATACATTGAAAGATCTTAGAATTAGGAGATCTAGACCTAGACAATGCCTATAAAGTACTATGTGATGAAGATGGAAACCCGAAAGAAGAGCACAAGCATCTAGAAGTGAAAGGTCTGATGAATGCATTACATTTTCCTAGGGTTTTTAAAACTGAATGGATACGAATAGTTCTCAACAGAATGCATAACCAAAAATTATGGCTTGATGAGCCAAAATGAATAACAAAAGATGTTATTCATGTGGTTAATGGATATCCCACAACTGACAAGCCACAAGCTCACAAAAACCCATCTTTGAAGGAAGTGGAAAAGCTAATTGGTACAAAATCAGATAAGAGAGGTCTCACGGTCAACACTATCACTGACAAGGAACTCAAGTTTGGTGCATGTGTGGTAGGATACAAAATATTTCAGGCTAGCTAAATGAACAACATAGCAAGCACTGCTATGAGCACAATCTATAAGATCATAAAACTGGGAAAGAAGATAGATCTTGTAGAGATTTTGTTGAATCAACTTGAGGAGAACATGAACACCATAAGATCTTCAAGGACAAACACTTGTAAGTTTGGTTCCCTCATTATGTGCATAGTCTTTTACTTTGAAGAATACTTTCCTTCCATAGGCAAAGTAGTATGGGACACAAACAAACTTGTAACCATACAGATATGTGAGCATATAGAGTCATTAGGAACATATTTTGATGACCTAATGAATGAGTATTTCAAAGGTATTAAGGAAAAAATGCAAGCTAGAACAAGGGTAACTGAGAGTTTGATAGAAGAAGACAAAGATGAAATATTTTTTAAGGTAGATACTAATTTTACCTATATCAAACTAGTAGTACCAAGAAAATCTTGGCTTTCACCGCTAGAATATGAGATCAAAATAGGACAAGCTACTAAGTGCATTCAGGCGCTATTGAATGAACTAGTGAACAAAAATAAAGCAAAATTTGGCACTTATGAAGAAGCCAAACCAAAAATCAAGACAAATCTTGTTGTCAAGAAGATTGTGAACAAAAAGAACAAAATGGTTAAGGATCTAACAAAGAAATTTGTAGTTACAGAAGAAGGTGAAGAGGAAACATAAGAAAAGGAGGAAGAAACTGAGGGCCAGTCACCCATCGGTGAAGAAATAGAAAAGAGTGAATCAGAAGCCACTCAGTCAGATTCACCACCTCCTCCTCCACCTAAGAAAGGAAAAACAATAGCTGCTTCAAGAACAAGAAGCAAAACTGCAAAGGAAATAACTCCTTCTCCACTAAAGAAAGAGAGAGTGAGGACATACAAGAGAAAACCAACTTCACCAAAGGGGAAACCAACCAAAAGGAGGAAAAGGGTTAGAACTAAAGAGGATGTAGATGACTTAGCTATGGATGAAGCTGATGTAGAAGTTGAAAAGGAAAAAGAACCCTTGGTTCCCAAAACCATTGATCAAATATGTAAGAATATTTTAGAGACACAGCCTATTTCTGATCCTAATATTAGGAAATGGTTGAAATTCAATATAGAGGATCAAAATAAGATTGAAGAAGCTATTATAGCTAAGATGTGCAAACACCACTATGTTCCACTTTAAATTCATAGAATATGATGTACCAAAGGAACTAACAAAAAGATTGTCTACAAGATGGACATTTGCACTACACCAAGAAAAAGAGATAAGAGAAAGAGTACTTATTACTCTTATGCCTTCTGATTCAAAGAAGGAAGAGATAAGTGAAATGATGAAAAAGTATGAAAAGGAATTCTCACCAAAAATGAGAGCATACAAATTCCTCAAAGGGAAGCTAATTGATCTTGATCAGGAAAGCATTAAGAAGTGGTGCAAGATACTCAAAAGGCCCACTAAGGAAGCTATCCCGATGAAGGAACACATCATCATTAAGGATGAAAAGGATGATTCATCAGTGGAATTGGAAAAAGAAGAGAGTGAGGCGACCTGAAACTAGCATACTAAAGTTGCAGATGAGGTATGACCTAACACTACTCTTGAGAAAACTCAGAGTGAGGAAAGCCAAATTCTACCAAGTCCAATTCACATTGACTTGAGTAATGATGAAAAAGTTACCAAAGAAGAATTGACAATAAAGGTAACATAACTAAAGATATCAATGATGAAACATGGTTGGATAATATCATCAATGACACTATAGGAAAAGACCCTATAGAAGAGGTGCAAAAAGATGAAGATATCACTATTGCACAGGGTAATACCGATGATTAGGACACACCTATTGACAATGTAGAGGTAAACACACTGACCAACATGAAAATATTAATTGAAGCAATTGATATTGAATCAAGTCGGGAGAAATCATCTATGAAAGATGATGATATATGCAAGGACACAGGTAATGATGAAAATAAAGATGCATTGGACACTCAAAAAGATACAGACACAGAGAAGAAGGATGTAACCGACACTTAGCAAAAGGTGTCTATTGAAAAAGACAAAGGAGAAGATACTAACACAAATGGAACATTGAGAAAGGATGAAGAGAAAGAAAAGAGTGAAGAAGTTAAGCAGGATGAGAGCATGAAGGAAAAGGAAAATAAGTCTGTTGATACACCAAAGGCCAATGAAGAGATGTCTTCACAAAACCAACTGGTGGAATCTAAATAGAAGCAACAAGAAGCTTCATCTTCTAGACTCTCACCTACAAAATCAATCCAATCTTAAGGTCTACAAATGGTAGTACACCAATCTGTCTCTCAACAAAAGAAGAAAAATAAGAAATTAATGAAGAAAGATATCTTGCCTGTAACACTTGATGAGGTAATTGAAATACCCAAGTGGGATGTATCTACTTTGGATACTGAAGTACTTCAAAATTTTGGAGTAATATGTCAGAGAAAAGCCATACAAGAGAAAATGAAAAAGACACATAGGGAAGCCCAAGCACTTGATAAAGCTAGGGACATACTACATCAATTTTTTCCTGATACAAAAGTTGAAGATGGCATATGAGTCATAGAGAAAATCATAGTTCTTACTGATGCCATCACCAATCAAAATGTAGATGCAGAGAAGGCAATGGAAGAACATGCATAAATGAAGTATCAACACAAATTGGTTGAGAAGCTCAACCAAGAAGTGGCAGAGAACAAGTTAAAGCTCTCTAAACTAGAAAGTCAATTAGAACCTATGATTACTGAAGCTATTTCCTTAGTTCAGAAATTGTGCACATTCAAAAATTTCACAAAAGAGAATAGTGAAAAGCTGTCACAACTAGATTCAGATTTAACAGCTAGTGCACAAAGTTTAACCTCTGATGCAAACACTATAAAAATGTATCATGAAAAGATCATAGAGGTAAACAAATTGAGACAAGAGATATGGGATGTAGAGACACGGTTCAAAAATAAGGTTACAAAGCTGCAAGATCACATATTGCCAAACCTTAGTACTCTGCAACAACACATCACAGATGCAAGAAATCTGATCTCAACCCCAGAGATGTCTATAGTAGACAACATCTATGATATGCATGTGAGAATATCACTTGAACACATGGATCTTGAAAATTTGAAGGAGAAATGGGAGAAGATGATGGAGGAAATCAAAGCCTCACACTCTCACATTTTTGACAAGTTGTAAGTACCTTTGCCCTCATTATCAAAAAAGGAGGAATGTATAGTACATATGTACAATATACTACTTTAGGAGAAAGGAGATAAGGATATGTATAATGTATGTACATCAAGGATAGATATGTACAATATACCAAAAAAAGGAAACAAATGGGAGAAGTCAATTATATGTACATAAACTTACACTTACTTGCATATGCATAGGGGGAGTCATTTAATGACTAAGGAAGAAGTATACACAGGTGTACATACTAAATACATTAAGTATGTTGCACATATCAGTTTTTGATACTAATGTCAAAGGGGGAGATTGATGAGATTAAGTTTTGCTATTAGTATACTTAAGTGAAAAATATGACAAAAGTCATCAGTATAGGCATAACCAATGGACAACACACTGCATATCCGACGCCGATGAGATGAAAATGCTTGACATAAAAATGCTAACTATAGAATTTTCTGAAGAACACTGACAAGTGTCAAACTGATGACAAGCATAACCAACGGTATAGATTTGTGAATATCACTAAGAGAGAAGAAAAGATAGGAAACCAATGAACAGTTCAAATAGGGACACCAACAGAGCAGAAGGCTGATAGAGAAAAGAATGAATAAAAATTGACAGACTGATAGAGCAGCCTAACCATCAGATCCGATAGTCAGTTACAGAACCCGCAAAAAGTGGATCTGACTTTACACGTCAGATAAAAAATTGTAATTATATTTATAGAGTTTTAATTTGTTTTAAAAATTTACTTGAGGGACAAGAAAGAATATTGTAAATGTTTTAAAGCACCCTAATAGATCTAAAACATAACTAACTAAAGATCAAGGTCAAGTTGTAAACCTTGGATCTAGTGTTAACTTGTAAAGTGTGAATCAAGAATGAACCTAGAAACTAGTATAAATAGATGTTCAATCATTTTTAATAGAAAGCTTTTGGAAAATGATTGTAGCCACAAAGATAATATAAGCAGTAGAAGAGAATTCATGCAAACTTTAGAAAAAGATCATATCAGTTCTCAAGAACACAAACTAGGCTACCGACGAGCAGAGACAAGGATTATTCAATCTCTCAAGAGTGCACACTTAACAGTGTTACTAAAGCTTCAAATGAAGTAGATCCTAATAGGTCTCCACTCTAATACTCCTAATAGGGTAGATCATCAGAAGTGATCAAATTGTAAGCCTTAACCGACTCCCTTCTTATCTGCTGATAGTGAATTTTTGTGGGTAGACATCCCCACCGTAGTTTTTACTTCCTAACAGGAGTTTTCTATGATATCATATCACGTGTTATGTGTTATTTACTTTCATGTATGTTTCTTGAATGTTTACACATGTAAAGAACTTATATTATGGTTTCACATACATAAAGAAAGATTAACAGAGAGATAGGAATATACAAATTTGATGACACAAAGGTTAATGGGCCAACCACATAAAATGTTTTAGAGGTACTGATTCACCCCTCCCATCTCAGTACATCATTCCAATAATTCCAACAATATGTATTGTTTGATGCTCTGTCCCAATATATTTCATAATGACAGATAGTTCCCGGTACGAGCAAGGTAGAATGGTTGATGGTGGTAACAAACACTCACCTATCAACCTATGAAAAAAGATATAATTAGCATACATGATTCACCCTCTGTTAACAATAAGGGAATTAGGACTAAAATAGGTGAAAAAGATGACATATATGACATACCTTAACATTCATGACATTGCTACATTGGATAAACCATTCAAAACCTTGAATTTCACCAACAACAATACAATGGATAGAAGAGATGTTTGAGATCCTTTGTATATGGCCTCACTGCCTTCTCAAGTATAGGTAAATAAAGGCCATCTTCATCATCGTGATAAGCTATGCCAGTACTATCATCTTCAATCATATTCTCTGGCACATGATTAGCTGCAACAATACCATCATCTTCAATTGTGTTCTATGTCGCGGGATCATCTTCTTCCATAGAATCATTATCTTCTCCTTGGATATTCACACCTCCATGTTCCTCCACTTGGAAATTCACATTCTCTGGATTTTTATGGTCCATAACATGTAACCCAAGGTGGTTAACCTATATCAAAATGATGACATTAAATTAACCATGACCATGATGTCATCATCAATTGATTTCTTCTGTATATAAATTGTTAAAACAATATATTGAAATAATTACCAATGGAAAAAAATCATGCCCCTCTTCAATGTGACCATCCTCTCTACAATTATTCTCAACTCTTTTGCCTAGAAGTCTTCAAGTATTTAAGCCCTTGAAATTTTTGCAGGGACAATAACCTTTTCCATAACCTTTTCTTTTAAAATTACCCCACAATCTAGCAATTGTCTCCTTATTTTGTTCTAGGTTCATATTGTCAGACATGGTCTTTCTTCACAGGAAAATATTCGGGCTATAATTATACCAAAAACATGTCTCCCATACTCTGAATTAAGATATTAACATTGTAATCCATCAAATATAAACATAGTAGCATTAGTACTATCTTGTATAAAAGAAAGCGTAAATCCATTAAATCAATTTTGACTGCAAAGCATTGTACATTTAATCTAATCATGAATCATATTTGATAGGAATGTTATTCATATTTGAGAGGAATGCTAAGAAAATAAAATATAAAATATCCACTTCGACATATTTTATCACAATAGTACATCTATTGCCGGGAAAGCTCCAAGTAGTGCTTAGGCAAATATACATGTTCATCACCTGTAAAAATCCAAAAAAATTGCAAAAAAAATTATTACCTTACCCAGATGTCTATGACTAAGAAGCAACATGAAATAGCCTATGTGTTGGCACCCAAAGATGCATATCAAAATGTGTATCCTTTCCTTCTTTGTCAATATAAAATTGTGTAACAATTGCAATCTAATTAATTCACACAGATCAAAATCCATACCATTTTTCATCATTTGATGCACAACATATACTGCAATAGAAGTAGTACCTTCCCTATTTTGGAAATAATTTTTTAGGTGATATCGAAAGCTACATACCTTACTGTTGGGTTAGTGATTGTGTCAATAAACAATATTTTCTGATCTCCTACCACCTCAATTAAATCTCCAACTTCCTTTTTCGTGTTGTGATAACAACACCATCTTATTTGGAAAGGAAAAAAAATATTCTTTATAGCTCCCCCTAAGCCAACACATTCTAAACTAGTTTTCAAAGAGATCTTCTATGCCAGAGCTAGGTGTAACCGCAATGTTTGATGTATCTTCTTCTTCTTCCTTCTTCCATATTTTGTTCATTTCCTATGTTACTTCTTCTATGTCAATATTTTTCATAGGATCATTCATTCTTGCTGATGTAGCATGATTATAATTTTTGCTTCTAGAATATTTGACAACGTGTCCATTCTTCTTACATCAAAAACATTTGATGTTCCTCTATCTTGAATTCTTTGTAGCCACTATAGATATGCACTGATCAACTTTGTGTCAAACCATTGCATAGTTGACAATATCCATAAAATGGTTTGTTTCTTCCATTAACTTTACTTATGCCATACCATATACTATGTACATTCTATAAGAACCATGTCACATAAGACACAAATGACAAATGAACAACATGCTACACAAATAATAGAAATTCAATGTACACTTCAAGCAAAACACAAACAACTTAATTAATTAAAAGTCATTATAAAATTCAAAGAAAACCTATGAAATTAGCACAAATGTCATATAATTAGCATGTAGAAGACTGGACATCATTGAATTGTGATACATTAGCTCAATAAATTCCTACAAAATCCATACACAAACCATTGTGCATTAATTAGCACATTGTAAGATCTTCATGCACACTAGCCATGATACACTTGGTTAAAATAAGAGAGTCAATATCACTCAACTATGTCACATGAACAACACTATAACCAATTCCACTTAATCGCATTACACAAGCACACTATGTTACGTCATGACTTAACATGCACACAGACACATATTATGTGTGTCCTATTGTAATTTATCAAAATGCACAAGAACAATAATCACTCCATAGTAGTTGAATTCAAATTAGCTATACACATATTGCATACAATGCAACTCTAAATTATAAGAGCCTTCAAGAAAATTCCATACAATCATTCGTATTGTACATCAATCATTATTTTCTACTGAAGGAGTTTGTGTTGTACATTGATTATTATGCATTGCAATTCATTAACAGCCAAGGTAAGTTAAGTCAAAAGCATGTGAATTGGGTTGAATTTCTACAAAGTTATTCTTTTATTTTGAAGCATAGAAGAGGTAAATCAAATAGAGTTGTGGATGCACCAAGTAAAAGGTGTTTATTGCTAAATGAAATGAGAGTGAACATTACTGGTTTTGATTGTATGGGAGAGTTGTATAAAGAGGATGCAGATTTTAAAGATGCTTGGGTAGCGTGTAAGAGTTCAATTGAGAATTGTAGAGCCCAATGCTTGGAGTATTTCATACAAGATAATTTGTTGTTCAAAGGGAAGAGGTTGTTTATGTTGGGAATATTGACATTGATGTCAAGGGCATACAAGAGATTGTTAAAATATTGTCATTGATGTCAAAGTTAAAAACATGAGATGCAATAGAAAGACATAGTATGACAAAATTGAATGATATATATGAGAAGTAAAACATTTACTTCATTAGGCATTGATATATACATACCATGATTCCATTATAGTAGTCATTGTAAATCATTGGAGGTCATATATGAAGATACATATCTTAGCTCTCGAGATTCATGAAAGATCACTAATAACAACCAGCGATTAAAAGCATCATGTGTATATTGAAACTACAGTTTATGAGAAACAGAGACAGCAAGCAGTATAAACAGCGGTTCATTGCATATGCAGCAACTGGAAATAGTGGCATAAAGGGTGATTTATCATACATAAAGTAGTCACGTCAAATAGTGAATGAATTATGGAAGAACACATGCAGTATAAAGAAATCGCTAGGAATAATAGTGACAACAAAACTAATCAGCCAGCGCATCAAAAATGATTAAAGGAAAATCACAAAAGTATATATGTATAGGAGATAATAAAGGAAATCATTATAGATACAACAAAGGTAGATAATACAAAAATCTAGTAGTTTTATCACTCTCTGGAATAAACCACACAAAGTTGATTATAATGGGCATTGAGTCAATGTATATGGAAGACAACAATGAAAGTTTTCATTGCATAAAGTTCATTGTATAGGATAAGGTTATTTTGGTTCCTCAATTGAATACAATTTATTTCAATGAAATTACAAGCCAGTAAGATTATAATCAGTAATGAATTCTTGTTGAGGATGGTTATTATTAGGATTTTGGACTATTTGGGATGGTATTTGAGGTTGATTAACTTGTTCATTGGTTACAATTGTACTAGTTAACAATGGTAGAGATTGTACCCAAGGAAATTTAGCTCCTTGATTTTTTCATGGTTGATACTATGATGGATTATGTTTCTAATATGGTTTATTTAGTTGCCACAATTATTGATTCTATTGAGGTGCAGTCCACTCTAGTGATCCCCAAGGTACTCCCCATGGTATATAAGATGAAATAATTAGAATTATAGTAGTTCAATTATTAGGCCAAGGATTTTGAGCCCAATTGTTTCAATATTCAAATTGTCCTTGATAGAAATTATATCCTAATTTTTTTCTCTCTTCCCTATATAGTTGAGCTCTTCTTCTACCAAAGGATATTTGTTTAGATCACGATATATTTTTGTTAGATGACTACATGTGATTGTGATATGTTTTTTCTCACATATCTCACATAAAGAAACTTGATTTAAATGGAACTCTCTCAATAGATGTATCTCCCAACACCTGGGATAGTAAATAGCCAATGGTTCTATGGTTCTCCTATCATATTCATTATTAATATGTAGAAGGGTGTCTATTATTCAGGTTATATAACTCCTTCATAACCTTTGAAACATCAGAAGAAAACCCTCTATTTTTCCTAGAACCCTTAGTTCCAACCTTGGTCCTAGATTAGTTTTTACAAATCCCTACAATATCCTCAAAACTAATTTTATTTTTATCACCTCTCCTAATTAAGTTCAAGGTCTCTATCAATGCATCATAAATTCCTCTTAAAAATATAGCTCTATTGATATCAATGTCTAATCCATTGGCACACTTCTGAACAAATAGGAACCTATTAGCATAATATTCTTGCTTTCATCTTTCATTTGTTTTATATAAAATAGTTTTTTTTAATCTCTCACCTGGCAATATTATTTATACTTGTCCAAGAATATTATCTTTGTCTCATTCCATGTTGAAAAAATATCAGCACCTAATCCCATGAGCCAACATAACACTAATTCTTTCAAAGTAGAGAAGAATAATTTTAACTCCAAATTATCAGTAGAATAATCATATATTTGACACAATATCTTGAACTCAAAAATAAATTGGTTAGGATATTTAGAAATCTTTCCTCTAAAGGTAGGGTGAATAGAAGGGGAAATGTGTTTTTTACTAGTGGTTCATTATCTCTTCTATTCAGATTGATGAGATATGAAAATGTTGTATTGGATGGAAGTTATTCAACTCTTTCTCTATTAACCTTATTTTCTATTTCTTGTTGTTCCTTTGAATTAGTCTTTGATGTTTCTGAGTTTTAACTATTCCTATATATCGTCATGATATCTTGGGAGGAATCTACCAAAGGGATATCTATCTCTTCTCATCAACAATTTAAAATAGTTTCCTACCAACACTAAGGATAAGTTTTATGGAAACCAGATTTGTATATCTTTGATAATGACTCCAATCCCTTGAACTACTCTAGATTGTAATAACCCTGTACATAAGAAATTATAGAAACATGAATTAATTAAAATTAAACAGTATTGTGTATTGCTAAATTTTAATTACTCATTACTTCAGTGAGAAGCAAATTCCTTATCATGGATAGGGAGTGGGGATTAACTACCCAATCTCTAAGTCTATAAAAATGCATGCCAAATGAATATTACATTCAAAGCCATATGTTTGAATCCCATTTTTTTAAATCTAACCAAATCTCATTGTTTCAAATATAATTTTCCTTCAACGGAATGAAGGCCCCTCACATACAAGTTTTCATCTCTATTGTTTTCCGTAACCTCCAAAACTCTTACATGAAAGGGCAGTCCAATATTTTAATGTTGATTTGACCCATCCAATGGATAAACAAGGCACAATATCCTCCAATTTTGGAGATAATGGTAGAATAATATTGAAAGAAAAATGAGAATGAAGGAAAAAACATGGGAAAAAGAGTTACAGTTTACTAGTTGAGGGCACAGATTAAATAATTGTCAATCCATACAAAAGGTTAAAAAATATCAACACCTATCATTCAACATCAAATTATAGAAAGTACCAGGGATGCAGTAATTTCTAGGAGCTATGCTGTGGGAGCAGCCACTCTGGCTCCTCCTTCGTGTGTAACTTAGCAATAGACAGATAGAAAAGGATGACGTGGAATCCTATGGGAAAAGAAAGATCCAATAGCTTAGATTGACTGGTTTTGATTGATCTATGTCCTAGGGTATTTGTTTCTATAGTGGCCTCCAAGAAATGCAGCCTCCAAGAAATGTAGCCTCAAAGAAATGCAGATCCCTCTTCTTCTCTTAATGATGAAAAGATAATGATAAGAAATTTGTTTTTTTTTAAAAAGTTATATCCTCGTGATCATTGTAATTACGACTAACATAGGCATTGACTCTTAGGTCATCATAATTATGACTAACACGGGGATGGAATAAAAAAAAATCAAAACTTTCCTTCCCTAGTTCAACCAAGCAAAAAAAATGTAATGCATGGTCAGAATTTTTGGTCAATTTTAGGTGTTAAATGTATTGGTGACCCTATGTAGAGTACATGAGAGATGAGAAGATCAAGGTCAAGCACTTTGTAAAGGGGTTGAATGCATCTATATCTGGTTTAGTGTGCATGATAGCACCAGGGAACCTTCAAGAGGCTATAGAAAAGGCCTTTATTGCTAAAGAGGTTTAGGTTAGAGGACATGATGCACAAGATTGGTCTCAGAACCCAAATTCCGTGCCACAGAGTTCAGGCTATCAAAAGTCACATTGGAAGGGTAATAATAATAAAAGACATTCATCAGGGTCATACAAACCCCCTCCACCTCATTAACAATCACACCAAGGACAGAGATAGAGGGCTCCTCAGGGGAAACATGGCTCCAAGCCCAAATAGTGGCAGACATAGGGTCCTAGAAGGGACCAAAGGTCCCAAGCATCATCTACACCCCCAGCTAGGACTCAGCAGTCCTCTAGGGGTGGTTTTAGTGGTTCTAGTAGGACAAGGGGCTCATAGTTCTCTAGACCTCAGGGTACCCAATTTCAAACTCAAGGACGATGTTACTCTTGTGGTGCCATGGGGCACTTGGCTAGGGATTGCCTTCAGGGAGTTGGTCAATGCACTGCAGCATCAGAGCCCACTATTGGAGATATGGGTAGATCCCATAGATTTTTTACAGTGGTTGACAACCACTAGGAAGAACATCAGGCTACAGTGATTGAGGTTTTAGGTATGATTGGAGGTAACCAAGTTACTATTTTATTTGATTAAGGTGCTTTAGATTCTTTTGTTTCTCCATTGGTCATGGAGTGTTGTGGGCTAGTGGCAGCTAGACAAAAAGTTAGTTGGAGGTAGAGTTAGCCTCAGGTTCTAGAGTAGCTATCACCTCCTTATTTAAGGATTGCCAGATTTAGATTGGTATCATGAATACCATAGAAGATCTACGCATCAAACCTCTTTGATCCTATAGAGTAGTGCTAGGCATGGATTGGCTTTATGCCCATAGAGACAAGCTAGATTGTCGATAGAAGAGGGCAGAGTGATTGGATGATGATGACATTAATACAGTGATTGTAGGGGTTCATAGGTCGGTATCCATTCATATGATATCCTCTATGTAGCTTACGTGGAGCATCTGAAAGGGGTGCCAATTATTTTCCATCACTATCAGTGATAGGGAAGAGGAAGAGGATAAGGAAACTTCGCTTTATGATCATCCTATATTACAAGTTTTCAAAGATGTGTTTCCTTTGGTACTACCTGGTATGCCTCCCCACAGAGCATTTGATTTGCATATAGACCTTGTTCTAGGAGCTGCACCAGTGTCTAGAGGACCATATAAGATGTATCCTAATGAGCTTAACAGGCTCAAGATTCAGCTAGAGGAGCTCCTTGAGAAGGGGCACATACGGCCTAGTGTTTCTCCTTGGGGTGCACCAGTTATCTTTGTCAAAAAGAAGGATGGTTCTCTTAGGTTGTGTATGGATTACCGATAATTGAACAAATTAACCATTAAGAACCGGTATCCACTACCTAGGATTTATGACTTGTTTGATCAGTTATAGGGTGCCCATGTGTTCTCCAAGATAGATCTTAAATCAGGGTACCATCAGTTGAGAATTGTGGAGAGTGATATCCACAAGATAACTTTCCAGACTAGATACAGACATTATGAGTTCATAGTTGTACCATTTGGTCTTATGAATGCCCCAACCGTATTCATGAGCCTCATGAATGGGGTATTGCACACTTTCCTTGATAGATTTATGGTAGTGTTCCTTGATGATATCTTGATATATTCTCGTAATGAGAAGGAACATGAGGAGCACTTGAGGCAGGTATTATAGTGTTTGAGGGATAATCAGTTGTACAAAATTTTGTCAAAATGTGCCTTCTTAATATCAGAGGTAAGATATTTAGGCCATGTTATATCAGGTGATGGGATCTTAGTGGACCAATCAAAGATTAATGCCATTATGAATTGGACAACACCTTCTACTATGACCGAGGCTAGGAGTTTCATGGGTGTCGTAGGTTATTACAGATAATTTTTTGAGGGTTTCTCTAGAGTGGCTCATCGTATTACATCCCTTCAATGAAAGGGAAAGAAATTTGAATGGACAGAGAAGTGCGAGAGGGCCTTTCAGAAACTCAAGAAAGTACTTACCAGTGCACCTATTTTAGAAGTGGCAGAGCCTTCAATGGATTTTTTGGTTTGCACAGATGCTTCCTTAGATGGTTTGGGGGCAGTACTTATGCTGGGAGGGCAAGCTATAACATATGAGTCTAGAAAAATTAAGACTCACGAGCTTAATTACCCTACCCATGACCTTGAGCTTGCAGCAGTGGTGCATGCATTAGTAAGGTGGTGACACTTCCTCTTAGGACATCGATTTGAGCTTCATTCAGACCATTAGATTTTGCACTATATATTCACTCAACCAAACCTTAATGCTAGGAAGAGGAGGTGGATGGAGTTCTTATGAGAGTATGAATTTTATGTCCATTATATCAAGGGGAAGGAGAATGTAGTCATAGATGATTTGAGTAGGAGGCAACATGACTTATCATCCATGATCACTGATACAGATTTGAGAGATCGTATACTGCATCCTTTGTAGGAGGATGAGTTGTATGTGGAGGTTTGTCACATGGTCCAATCTCGGAGACCCCTTGAGGGAAATTTCTTAGAGTATTCCTTGGAGTCTGATGGACTATTACATCACAGAGGATGTAGCTATGTACCTTCTTTTGGGGATTTGTGTAATACTATTATGATAGAGGCTCATAGAGCCCCTTATTTAGCACATCCTGGAGTCAAGAAGATGCATCCTGATTTGAGATAACTTTATCACTGGCCAGGCATGAGGCAACACATTGCAGAGTTAGTAGCTCGATACCTTGAGTGCCAGAGGGTTAAGGTAGAGCATGGTCATCCTGGAGGGCTCCTTCAGCCTCATGAGGTACCCGAGTGGAAGTGGGATGTTATATATATGGACTTCATTATTGGTCTCCCTATGTCATCTCATTGCCATGATACCATCATGGTGACAGTTGACAAGTTGACCAAGGTTTCCCACTGGTGGAGGAGCACCCTAAGGTCTTTAGTGAGATCTTAAGACATTTTGGCTTGTAGGTTGGTTTGGCCAACCATCCAAGAATAAGGACTAAAATATAAAGTCCCTAGTGTGATTTTGAAGTGTGGTTAGTGTTAGGAAAGGTTTGGGTTTGATGTTGTTAAGTCTAGTTGATTCTAGGGGTCTAAGACCTAGAAGTCAACACAAAATTCAAAGGGTTGACCAAAGTCCCAATGTGGGAAGATTTTTAAGGTTTTATTGTTTTCTAGTCATTTGAGGTCAATTGGTAATATTTGGAACCAATTAGGACACTCAAAATGTGAAAATTGTCATTTTGACAAAAAGATTTTGATTATGGTAAAAGCAGGTTTTGAAGGGAACCCTGAAACCCTTTAACCAAAAAACCCCAGGTTTTGAAGGGTTCAGGGTTTTGAAGGGAACCCTGAACCCTGAAAGCATAGAAAGGAAAGGAAAAAAAGCCCAAAGAGAAAAAGAATGTCCCAAGGAGGGGAGCAGTCTACAGTGGGTCAAAACCCAAATTTAGGAATAGATACATACAAGACAAAAAACAAAAGAAACGCTGGAAAGAAAACAGAAAGAAAGACCGCCAGCACGAAAGTCAGAGCAAAGACTTCAGAAGGCTTTCAGAATCCACCAGCTGAGTCTTCATAGTCATCACGTTCTCTCTCAGCTTCTGGAGATCCGGATCCTTGATCTTCTGCTTCTTGGATCTTGTACGTGTTCCAGGTCCCATTTGCTAGGAAGTAACAGGATGATCAACATTGTCTTTATTACTTTCCAGCCAATTGCTCAGAGAAATCAGGTTCTCGAGAGTAGCCTTCATACCAGTATTTACCAGCGTGAGCAAGTGTTTCAAAATTTCTTCATTCCCATTAATTTTCTTCTGAATGGGAATCATAGCTAACTCTACAACATTTCTGATTTTTTCATCAATTTCAGAACTATTATCATTAACAGGAACATTGGAATTATGGGAAAGATCATTTCTGATAGTAGTCATGGTTTCATCAATGAAGGAGGTCTTGCTTTCCAGCTTGATGCATCTATTTTTGAGTTCAACTAGATCAGACTGCACCCATTTATCCAAATTGTAGCTATATATTGATTTATTTTTGGCAATTTCCAAGGGAGACATAACAATGGTCCTTCTGACCTCAGTGTCCATCCTACGAATATCTCTTTGGAGAGGCTGGAATTTACTCCCCTAGAAGATTCTATCTCTTTCATCTTTCATATTCTCCTTCTCTTGGCTCAGAGACTCATGAGACTCAAATTTTTCCTCTTCAAGGAATTTAAAACTATTATCCCCTGAATTTTCAACATTACTGTCAATGGTATTAATATCTGCATCTTTGTTCTTATCAGTCTCTGTCCCTTTAACCTCATTACCATCTGTGTTATCATTTTTCAAACCAGAATTAAATTTTTCTCTAGAATTAGGGATGATACAACTATCCTCTGGGTTTCCCTTAACATTAGTAATTTTGGGGTCCACCGTGTCCTTCACCACTGGGGTCTGGGTAGAATGGGGCAACTCAATACTAGGATCCCACTGAATATTCTGGGCATCATCAATTTCAAAGTCCAGAGGGGTATGCTTCTTGCCATCAGACGACTGGATATTATGACAAGGAGGAATAACTGGAACAATCTTATCCATTCCAGCAATGCCACTAGAATGTTTAGGTTTCTTCAAGACAGCCGGGGAGTAAGAAGAAGACGGACCAGAAGATAGAGGGGCTTTTTTGGGTTTAGAAGACTTAGTCAGAGACCCCACAGACTTCCTCTTATTAACCTAGGCAGGTATTGGGTCAGGAACATGATTTTTGGCATAATCAGCAATAAGGAGGATAAGGCCAACATGGAGGATAGGGGCATTCTTCATTCTGAAATCAGAGATGCTTTGATTAAGTGACCAGAGGAGGAAGAAGGGGAAAGAGATAAGGATCTCATGACGAAAATGATTAACTAGGGAAAAGTGGTAGTTGTAAACCCTAGTGAATCTTCCCTCCAACGTAAAGTATTCCATTATGGCTTTAATAACAGAGCCCCAGACTTTTTCAATATCATCAATTTCGACATAATCCTTCTTACCTTTGACCAGGAGAGCCCGTTCCTCATCAGTAGCTGGAAATTTTTTGTACGCTCTGGTTCCCACTTTCACCTCCTTAGAGTAGTTCAACCCTTCCAGGGGGAGACCAGTGATGTCTGACAAGACCTCTAGGCTGAGTCTAAATGATTTTCCAGCAAAATTGACCATGCCCTTATCCCAACCCTCTACAAAAGCTTTTGAAACCTCTGGATCAAATCCATGAAGTCTCTTGAGAAAATGATGAACCTGCCCTTTCTTTAGAATTCTCCAAACTTCCTTATCTTTCTTCCACCTACACTCCGTAGGCTCCTCCCTTCTAAGATCTCCTCCCATGGCGACATGTTTCACCTTCTTTTTTTCCTCAGTCTGGGATGCATTTTTTTGTTGATTTATCTCCAACTGGTTGATTTTTTTAATCTTTGCCTCTTTTCTCTTCACATGCTCGAACTGGTCACAGTTAATCATAATAATGGCAGCGATCATAAAAGTTTGGGCTTTAA
>MU223324.1:569195-579796 GCA_018584345.1 Thuja plicata
CATGATATGATTACGGGGAAACCTTGATCAGAGGAAAACCCCGGTGGGAATTAGTACCCACAAATATTGTACTAGTATAATGAACCTGTTAAAGTTCCTTTACCCTGTTAGAAGCAGTCTTTACAATATGATTACAATGACCTAGTTAAAGGTCTGACCCTGTTAGGAGTCTTTTACAAAACCTTGTTAAAGGTATATGGCTCACTACCTAGGCTCACTACCCAATAGAATGAAGGCTACAACCTTCTAAAAGATGATATACACTATATCAAAATGAACTATTGTGATGACACTTCTGTCTGATCAGTTCTGTGTATGCATGAGTGCTCCTACTCTCTTAAAGAGCTATATCATTTACTGAATTCATCATACTACTCTTCTATATCTTCCTCTTACATAATTCTCAACATTTGTAACATAACTTTACATTACATACTTATATGTTCATATCTGAATAGGCGCGACCAAAAACAAGACTCTAGTCGGCCCTAAAACAAAATACACACCGCTTCTGAACAAGTCGGCTCAAGCGTGTTTACTACAATGCTAATTACATCATTAGAAACATATAACCAAAGGTGCTTAGGCATTACATAACAAAATAATGCACACTGATCAAAACACTAGTCGGCTTCCATGTTCTATCTTCTGGTCTACTGGTCTACTGATCTGCCTGTAACTTCGTCGTACAATTGTTCCATACTATGCATGTCTGGATGTAGCATGTATATGTGTCATACAACATATTTTTGAATGTGCATATGCTAACTCGATCTCTTGCATGTGCACTGATGTGATGAGTGTTGAATATCTCTGTCTGCCCTATTTTCCATACTTAGTCATTTTGTCTTTCATGACAGAAACTAAACATGACTTTGTTGCCATGATGACAACACAAAATGAGTCATGCATCCTCAGGAAGTCAACTTGCCAACATTGCTAACCTTAGATATGAGTGCAATTTCTACATACCTTTCATCTTCATCTGAATCATCCTTTACAGCCACAAACACCATCTCAATGTCTTCATCAGGTTCAGTGTCAGTAACTTCATCTTTGCAAGCTGCTAGGTAGCTGGCTTTCTTTCCTTTGTCCTTGTAGTCTTGGGTATCTCTTCTTTCTAATTGTTGAGAAATTCTGTAGTCTTCTCTATTAGATTTCTTCTCAAAAGATCTGTCATTAACTCTGTCATCTTTTCTTCTGTTAGGACATCTTGCACCAAAGTGTCCAATATCTTTACAATTAAAGCATACAAGTGGTAACTTTCCTTTGTATTTAACTTTTCCTCTGCATTTTTCTAGCCATAAGTGTTTCTATTTCATCTAGATCTTCTTCTTCACTTTCACTTTCACTTTCACTATCTCTTCTAGATGTGTGTCTATGACTTGATTTGCTTATTCTCATAGAAGATTTAAATGCAGACTCTAAGTTTGGTGAGACACTATTATCAAAGTTATTAATCTCAAATGAAATTATTCTACCAATTAAACTATCAAGAGTAACTGTATTATTTTCTACTGCTCTCATTTATTGAATGGTAGAAACTCTAATAGCATATACAAACAATAAGGTTCTTAAGATTTTATTTACCACTGTCTCCTCTTCAAGTGTACCTCCAACTCCTCGTATAGCATTTACTACTTCTTTGATTCTTGTGTTGTACTGTGTGATGTTTTCTCCTTCTTTCATTCTGAGATCATCAAAATTTCCTCTAAGGCTTTCTACCTTGGCTCTCAGAACATTTGTATCACCTCCATGTACAAGCTTCAGTTTTTCCCACATCTTCTTTGCAGTTTTGCAATCTTTGACATCTTCAAATTTAGCATCAGAGAGTGAGAAAGAAAGCTCTATGACCATGCAGTTGTGCCGATGCTTCTCTCTTAATTGATCTACTATTAATTCTACTGTGGGAAACACATATTTAGTATCTAGGAATTGAGTAACATCATTACCAATACCTGATATGTCAAGTCTTATCCTGCTTTTCCATGAAGCAAAGTTGTCTTTGTTTAACTTGGGCACATCTCGTCTGTTCATCTTGTGATCTTGACTTAGGTCTTGAAACCTTCCTTCTAATAACACAAGCTCTAATACCAATTGTTAGTAATAACTGAGATGGTGGGGGCGGGGGAGGGGGGGGGGGGGGAANGGGCGGGGGAGGGGGGGGGGGGTGAATCAGTGGCCTTAAAATTTATCCTTAAAAATCTAATCACTAATCAATAAATCTTAGATTATTATTTCCCTACAAGATGCATGCCATGAAATAGTAATAATGATTAACTATCTGTCATTTTTCTTTGTCAATCCTTATTCTCCTTGATTACCGATAAGTAGTATAACTATTTACCGAAACTCAGTAAATAAGTAGAGTATCCCAATCAATCCAGAAATGCATATGTGAAATATAAAACAGTAAAGTGATAAACTATAAACACATAACACATGGATTTTTAACGTGGAAACCTTGTGAAGGGAAAAATCACTAGGACCGGTACCCCAAATTTTCACTCTTCTGAAGTGAGCCCTATGAGGATCCAACCCTATTAAAGGTTACAAACACACTATTAAGTGTGACCTTGTTAGAAGATTTTATGCATAGAGGTTGTCACTTAGTATTAGGCATCTATTGCTACCATCCTTGAATTATCCTCCTTCTTAGAGTGTCAATAGGTATCGGGCAAGTCCAATGCTACTTTCATGAATCAATCTTTTTGGCACTCCTTGAGATGTACCTTAATATATAGAAGACTGTTAAGTCCTTCTCGGTTAAGAGACTTGATGCTTCAATGGTTAAACTAAAACACTATGACCTGTTCATATTGTAACTTGAATTGCAGATTTTTAGATCTATTTAAGTACATTACCTCTCTGACCAATGTATCAATTCAATCCTTGTGCTCCACACTTTCTACTCTGTGATGCTGTACTCACTATTTGTCGGTGTCTAAAGAATTCCTTATCTCTCCTTCAGCTTATTTGATTAGTACTGCATGAAGTTATTCTTCATCAATTTCTCTTCAACATCCTATTTCTATTCACTCCCCTTAATCCCATTTGAAAATGAATTAAGCTTGTCTCTTATATAGACATAATATTCATTGTTTCTTGGTTCTTGATTCTTGGTGTGATAAACAATCCACCCAATTAGATTTAAAGAATAACTCCTAATTTTTCTGGTAGATATCTTCTTGACAACTGTACAAATTAGCTTTAAATCAATCACTTATCTCTGGTCAAAGAAAACAAAGTAGAAAACCAATTAAGTCTTTATTTATCTCTGGCAGCTAGATATTTTGTCATTTTCTGAACTCTCTATTATGTTGGTCACTACTGTAGTTAGTCATTGGTGAAAAATGATTGATACGTCGTTGAGACTCCAGTTAGCTTCACAATCTTCATCCGTCGGGCATCATTAGAACTTTACTCATTGGGAAACTCTATATCTTTGGTCGTCGAGCACTTTGAGTCTTTAGCTCGTCAGGAAACCATCTGACTTTTCTCGTTGGGAATTCTGTGGTTTTTCTTCATTAGGAAATAGTATGATTTTGATCATCGGGTATCACTGTGACTGTTCTTCTTTACTCTATCTGTCGGTGTGCACTCCATCGGTGTTGTTTGTCTCTTAGTGAATAAATGAGTTTTATGTATTGTTGAAAGCATAACCTTGGTTCCTTTGGTTCTCTGAAGTCTTTTGCATTATGTACATGACCGTACAGATGATATCAAGTTGACATCAATGACAATACAATCCATTAACTGATTTAATGACTTGCATTATCTTCAACTTAACATTATCAAACATTCAATCAATTACATGTCATCACCCTTAGGATTACAACCCCTAATATGTAGAGAGGGGTATTCAAAGATCCAAAATGGTCATAAGGCATCCTAGGTCACATTAAAGTGTCCTAGGACCACTTGTGACCCCTTAAGAGACTTTAGGACCCCTTATCATACATCTTAGGTGTTGTAAAGGGTTATAAGGGGTCATAAGGGGTTCTAGGACAAGTTAATGTGTCAGCTAACCCCTTAAGACCACTTATGAGCCCTTAGGACTCCTTATTATTCATTACTATATGGTATGGGGTCCTAAGGGGTTGTAGGGGTTCTAAGGGGTCCTAGGAAATATTAATGTGTCCTACAACCCCTTAAGAACCCTTACGACCTCGAAGATACAGAGAGAGGGGTCTTCAAGTGTGCTAAGGGGTCATAAGCGATTGTAGGACATATTGATGTGTCCTAGGACCCCTTATGACCCCTTAGGACCTTTATCATACATCTTAGGGGTCCTAAAGGATCAAAAGTGTTCAAAAGGGATCCTACAACACATTAATGTGTCTTAGGACCCCTTAAGATCCCTTACAACCCCTTCTAGGACCCTTTAACATTTGTTAGTATATGGTAAGGGGTATTAAGGGGTCATAAGGGGTCTAAGGGGTCCTAGTACACATTAATGTGTCCTATTGTCCCTTTAAAATCCTTACAACCCCTAAGATGTAAAGAGAGGGCTCTTAAAGGGTCATAAGGGGTCCTAGGACATATTAATGTGTCTTGGGACCCCTTATGACCCCTTAGAACACCTTAGGACACCATACCATACATCTTAGGAGTATTAAAGGGTCCTAAGGGGTGATAAGGGGTTCTAGGATACATTAATGTGTTCTAGGACCCCTTAAGACCCCTTATGACCCCTTACCACACATTCGTGTATGGTAAGGGGTCCTAAAGGGCACTAGACAGTCCTAGGACCCAATAAAGTGTCTTAGGACCCGTTAACAACCCTTACAACACCTAATAGGTAGAGATAGGGGTCCTAAAGGGTACTAAGGGGTCATAGGGGTCCTACAACATATTAAAGTGTCCTAGAACCCCTTACCCTACATCTTAGAGGTGCTAACGGGTCATAAGGGGTCCTATGACACATTGATATGTTTTATGACCCTTTATGACCCCTTAGACCCAATTACCATACATCCTAAGAGTTCTAAAAGGTTGTAAGGGTTCATAAGGGGTCCTAGGATACATTAATGTATCTTAGGACCCCTTCCAACCCCTTATGATGCATTACCATTCAATAGTGTATGGTAAGGTGT
The DNA here is from genome assembly GCA_018584345.1 of Thuja plicata. NCBI lineage: Eukaryota > Viridiplantae > Streptophyta > Pinopsida > Cupressales > Cupressaceae > Thuja > Thuja plicata. Next base: position 574,292 of record MU223324.1, read on the forward strand.
CCCAAGGGTTGTAAGGGGTCTAGGGGGTCCTAGGATACATTAATGTGTCATAAGATACCTTAAGAACTCTTATGACCCTTAATATGTAGATAGAGGGGTCTTCAAGGGTCCTAAAGGGTCATAAGGGGTCCTAGAACACATCAATGTGTCCTAGGACCCCTTTTGACCCTTAGGACACCTTACTACCCCTTACCATACATCTTAGGGGTCATAATGGATCTTAAAGGGTCATAAGGGGTTATAGGAAACATTAATGTGTCCTAGGATCCCTTAAGACCACTTACAAACTCTTAGGACCCCTTACCATTCATTAGTGTATGGTAAGGGGTCATAAGGGGTATAAGGGGTCATAGGGAATATTAAAGTGTCTTAGGACTCCTTAATAACCCTCACGACCCCTAAGATATAGAGAGAGGGGTCTTCAAGGGTCCTAAGGGGTGATAAGAGGTCATAGGACACATTAATATGTGCTAAAAACCCTTATGATCCTTTAGGACACCATACGAACCCTTACCATACATGTAAGGGATCTTAAAGGGTCCTAAGGGGTTCTAGAACATATTAATGTATCCCTGAACACCTTAAGATGCCTTATGACCTCTTACCATACATTAATGTATGGTAAGGGGTTTTAAGAGGTCCTAGGACATAATGATATGTTCTAGGTCACATAAACAACCCTTATGCCACCTAAGATGTAGAGAGATGAGTCCTAAAGGCTAATAAAGGAACATTAAGGGTCCTAGGAAACATTGATGTGTCATAGGAGCCTTTATGATCCCTTTCCCTACATCTTAGTGGTGCTAAAGGGTCCTAGGACACGTTAATGTGTCCTATGATCCCTTAATATCCCTTATGACTCCTTACCATACATTAGTGTACATGGTAAGGTGTCCTAAGTGGTGTTAGGGAGTCCTAGGACATAGTAAGTATGTCCTAGGACCCATTAACAACCCTTACAACACCTAATATGTAAAGAGAGGTGTCCTAAATGGTACTAAGGGGTCCTAGGACATATTAAAGTGTCCTAAGACCCCTTAGGACCCATTACCCTACATCGTAGGGGTGCTAAAGGGTCCTAAGTGGTCAAAAGGGGTCCTAGAACACATTAATGTGTCTTAAGACCCCTTACAACCCCTTAGGACACATTACCATTCATTAGTGTATTGTAAGGCATCATAAGGGGTTGTAAAGGGTCTAAGGGGTCATAGGATACATTAGTCTATCATAAGATACCTTAAAATTTTTTATGACCCTTAATATGTAGAGAGATGGGTCTTCAAGGGTCCTAAAGGGTCATAAGGGGTCCTAGGATCTGTTAAGACCACTTATGAACTCTTAGGACCCCTTACCATTCATTAGTGTATGGTAAGTGATCCTAAGGGGTTGTAAGGGGTATAAGGGGTCATAGGGCACATTAATGTGTCTTAGGGCCTCTTAACAACCCTTACGACCCCTACGATGTAGAGAGAGGGATATTCAAAGGACAAAAGGGGTACTATGACACATTAAAATTTCCTAAACCCCCTTATGACCCCTTTGTACACCTTACGAACCCTTACCATAAACAAATAAGTTTGAGATAAAGCTCTTTAAGAGATTAGAGCATCAACGGATAAACGGAACTGATAGACAACAATGTCATAACAAGAGTTCATCTTTTGATATACTGTATATCTATTATCTGAAGGTTGTAGCCTTCATCCTATTGGGCAGTGAGCTTTGGAAGTGAGCCATTCACCTTTAACAGGGTTTTGTAAAGACTCCTAATAGGGTCATTGTACTTGCATTGTAAAGACTCCTAATAGGGTCATTGTACTTGCATTGTAAAGACTACTCCTAACAGGGAAAAAGAACTCTAACAAGTTCATAAGACTAGTACAATCATTTGTGGGTACTAATTCCCACCGGGGTTTTCCTTTGATTGAGGTTTCCCCATAAACATATCTTGTGTTATGTGTCATTGTGTTTGTAATATATAAAATAGAGGTTATGTTACCAAAATGTAAAGGATGAAATCATGGTGTAAAGTGGTTTGATTAATCATTGTTTGATTTGATTAAGTGTGTTGAATTCCTTAACCCTAATTTATACTTACTTGAATTTAATTGATTATGTGTTGCAATTGTGATTTAGGGAGAAGATAAGATTTTCTCTTTTATTCCCAAATGCACAAATGGGAGATCCAAGTTGATCAACCCCAAGGAAGGGCTAATGCACAAATGAATCAACTATTTGGAAAGGAGAATAACAAGAGAAATACCTTAAATTATGTTAATTATATGTATAGAAATGATATATGATAGTGATTGAAGGAATGGGAGAAATGCACTAACCTTGAAATATTACAGATCAAAGAATGCTATTTTCTGAGGTCCGTAGACTATTTTTGGAAAGAACTGACAGTTGATCCCGAATCAGAATGCAGAGATGAACAAAACCCAGAAATATTTTTCCGTTTTGATGTCCTCTTATGAAAAAGGTCAACCTTGACCCACAAATGTCAACCCTGACCCAAAAATGTCGACCCTGACCTGCACAGGTCTAATAGAAAATCTGTTCACGCTGTCCAAAAGAAAGTCGAAAAGGGTATCCAGATCTGGTCTCAAATCAACTATTCTAAATCTGTACCTGTAAGAAAAAGGGGATTGTTTATTGTGGGGGAGTGGTTCGCCTCAGTCAAACCCCAATTTAGGAATTAACCTTGAAATCAATAAAGTACATAATGCTAGCAAGTAGTAGAATTGAATCTAACAATGAAGCTATGATACTCAATAGATATGTAATTATAACTCAAATGTATGCAAGTATGAAAGTATGAAAGCATGAACTCAATAGGGACCATAAACCTCCATGATTGTATGCTTGAAATCCACTTTGAAGAGATGATGAAAGAGTCTTGAGGATGCACAAAGGATCTTGAAGGAAGATCACACCACCATGATGGCTAGATCTAGGGTTTGAATGATGAATCTTGAATGTTTGCACCTAATCCCTTCAAAGGCTTGAGAGCTTGAATCCTTGATCTTCAATGGAGGACTTGAATGCTTGAGAAGAAGAATTGAACACCTTGAGAGCTTGGAAATGGATGCTTTAACTTTATGTTTCTTGACAAAATCTTGATTAGAGCTCTTTGCACTTAGAAGACTTCATTCGCTTGATGATGGTTAGAGAAAACGAGAGAGAGAGACTTCCTTTTATATGAAATTAGGGAAAAATATTCTAAGGAGGCTGACATAGGATAATTAAATTCCAATTAGACCCATTACCCTAGAAAAGGACCTATATTAAATATAATTTAGGAATCAACGCTTCAGAACCCGAAACAACCGACTCGAAAGTGGGAAAACTAAATTTTTGATGACCCCTGGCAGCCGACAAGCTTCCTATTTTGAAAGGGGGACCCTACTCAGGGTCAAGGTCGATGCTGACCTAGGTCAGGGTTGAGTTCGACCCTGACCTAGGTCAAGGTCAAGGTTGACCTTGACCCAGGGGGTCAGAACCCCTGGAAAATATGCCAGGTGGGGTAGAAGGTGCCCGGAGAGGCCCAATCAGGGTCCTGAATAGGCACAGAAGCATGAGATGATGCAGAAATGGGAGGATGATATGATGGAGGTCAAAAATGTCCCATAAGGAGAGCTAAATTCTCTTAACATGGAAGTTATTCCATTTAAGATGATACATTAAGCCCCCACTTTAGCGGGAGTACAAAAATTGAATGTGCTCACGGTAAAGTTAGAGGAGAAAGAATCCTAGTGGATTGCAATGAGGTAGGATATCACTAAGTCAGGGATATGAGCCCCCAAACTAAGGATTCTAACTCAACATATGTATGTAAAGATATGGAAATAAAGAGCAATCAATCATAGAAAACATACATGACTACATAAGTAAGACAAGAACAACACCATAGATAACATAGCTTCATGATCTAATCCTACTAGCATGAAAGCAAAAGAGAGAAGAGAAATTGATTACCTCACCTAGTAAGATTCCCACCTTACTATGAATCACCATGGAGGGAGATCCCAACAGGTTCACCCAAAATTGTGCTTGTAATTGTAAATGCGTCTTTTGACAGCTTTTGAAAATATCCATAGATCAACATTCTTGTATCACTAGGGAATATAAAATGCGTGTCCATTCAGGATTTAGCAACTTGTGTGCATTACCTTTCGAGGATTTATCATATTGTAAAAATAAAAAGGGTGCATATCTCTTTAGGATTTAGCAACTTATGTGTGTTACCTTCCAAGTATTTAGCAAACATAAAAAGTAAAAATGCGTGTCTTTTCAGGATTTAGCAACTTATGTGCGTTACCTTCCAAGGATTTAGCATGCAGCAAGATGTAAATAAATGTAAATTATAGTACAAGGGAGACCCTATATATGCCCCCCTCCTTATCAGGGCTACCTACTAGGCAGGATAAGGAAGTGGAAGAGGATACCTACTTCACAAGGTAAGGAGATATCCAACTTAACAACAATGTATACCATATTCTTAGCGAAGAGTCTTGACCCTTACATATAAGAACATAGATAAGCGTGAAATGGATATGTCACTTATGGAAAAAGGATCCTCAAAGAGGAAGAGATCTTATCAAAAAGAGCCCTACCAGAGAGGAGTGCTTAGGATAAAATGTCATCTTCAAAAAGCAAGAGGATCCAAGATTCAACCATCAAACTCCTTCCAAGAGGATGAGGAATCTTGGAATGAAGGATAACAAACTCTAACCAAAAATCAAGGGAAAGAGTTTATAAATAACATAATTTTAAAAATAAAGAAGAGGTAATGACCTAGGACAATCACCTCTCAAATAAGGGGGTATCAATGGTCAAAACATAGATCTTTATAAGGAAAATAATGTTTGCAACATAAACAAATGCCACTAAGCTAAGGAAAGTAGATCCTTAGATAGAGGTAGAAGGAGAAATACCTTGCCCCCCAGGGATGATGGCAAGGGATATATCAAATTATATTAAAGTTATAATAATAAGAGATATCCTTACCAAACAGAAGTTTTAGAAAGAATATCATGAGTGTAAGAAGTTATAAGGATAGAATGCAGAAAGAATAACCAATTATACTCAAAACAAAATTCATGCTAAGAGGATAATGGATCCTAGAAGATTGTAATAGAATACCTCTTGCCCCCCAGTTTAAGAGACAAGAGGAGAAACATAGTCTAACTTGTAGAAGAAGGAGGGGAATGCCCTATGTCAAAATTATGAAGAAATTGTAATACCGCCCAGGAATAAGATATAATTCCATGAGAAGCTCTATCTCTAACATATAATTTGAAATGCACACAATCAGCAAGTAAATATTTATTACTATTGTGGAAAGGACATTTGTACTTATGTAAAGCATTTCTTGAAATAGGTTTAAAGTTTTCTTTCTTGGAATTCATTAACTGGACATATACTTTCTTAGCCACATCTTGAGGAGTATCAGGATGATCTAAGGTAGGTGTTGGAAGAAGAATATCAAGAGGAGGATGATAG
>MU223324.1:580006-593920 GCA_018584345.1 Thuja plicata
ATAGTTTGAGCCTTAACAAAAGTATGAGAAGAACTAGGGATGGAAGATGGAAGAATAGGAGTGGGATTATTAGAAATGATTGGATTAGGAAGGTTAAGATTAGGATTAGGAAGATTAGGAAGATTGGGTAATGGAGTATCATCTACCAAATTCTTCACATAATCTAAAAGAACAATAAGTCCACTACACAAATCCTTAACTAAAGTTTTGAAAGTAGGGAGACTAGTATTGGTCAATGTTAAAATAGCATAAGCAAGTGAAACATGAAGATTAACAAACATGATAAAATGGATGACACTCTCATATATGTCATAGGTACTATAAAGAGATGATAAAAGAAGGATAATGAGAAAAATAGCCATACGCCAAAAGAATTTCATAATGAAAATGAAAGAAGTGTTTTTGTATATTTTATGAGTATTATGTAGATTCTGATCTAAGATGTAAATCTAACACCAAAGATGAGTTGTCTATCGTGGGTTCACCAAAATGTAATATATAAAATAGAGGTTATGTTACCAAAATGTAAAGGATGAAATCGTGGTGTAAAGTGGTTTGATTAATCATCGTTTGATTTGATTAAGTGTGTTGAATTCCTTAACCCTACTTTATACTTACTTGAATTTAATTGATTATGTGTTGCAATTATGATTTAGGGAGAAGATAAGATGTTTCTCTTTTATTACCAAATGCACAAATGGGAGATCCAAGTTGATCAACCCCAAGGAAGGGCTAATGCACAAATGAATCAACTATTTGGAAAGGAGAATAACAAGAGAAATACATTAAATTCTGTTAATTATATGTATAGAAATGATATATGACAGTGATTGAAGGAATGGGAGAAATGCACTAACCTTGAAATATTGCAGATCAAAGAATGCTATTTTCTGAGGTCCGTAGACTATTTCTGGAAAAACTGACAGTTGATCTCGAACTGAAATGCAGAGACAAACAAAACCCATAAATATTTTTCTGTTTTGATGTCATCTTAGGAAAAAGGTTGACCTTGACCCAAAAATTTCAACCCTAACCCAATAATATCGACCTTGACTTGCATAGGTTCGACAGAAAATCTGTTCATGCCATCCGAAAGAAAGCTGAAAAGGGTATCCAAATTTGGTCTCAAATCAACTGTTTTGAACCTGTACCTACAAGAAAAAGGGGATTGTTTGTTGTGGGGGAGGGTTTTTCCTTATTCAAACCCCAATTTAGGAATTAACCTTGAAATCAATAAAGTACAAAATGCTAGCAAGTAGTAGAATTGAATCTAATGATGAAGCTATGATACTCAATATATATGTAATTATAATTCAAATGTATGCAAGTATGAAAGTTTGAAAGCATGAACTCAATAGGGACCATAAACCTCCATGATTGTATGCTTGAAATCCACTTTGAAGAGATGATGAAAGAGTCTTGAGGATGCACAAAGGATCTTGAAGGAAGATCACACCACCATGATGGCTAGATCTAGGGTTTGAATGATGAATCTTGAATATTTCCACCTAATCCCTTCAAAGGCTTGAGAGCTTGAATCCTTGATCTTCAATGGAGGACTTGAATTCTTGAGAAGAAGACTTGAACACCTTGAGAGCTTGGAAATGGATGCTTGAACTTTATGTTTCTTGACAAAATCTTGATTAGAGCTCTTTGCACTTAGAAGACTTCATTCGCTTGATGATGGTTAGAGAAAATGAGAGAGAGAGAGAGTTCCTTTTATATGAAATTAGGGAACAATATTCTAAGGAGGATGACATAGGAGAATTAAATTCCAATTAGACCCATGCCCCTAGAAAAGGACGTATATTAAATATAATTTAGGAATCAACGCTTTGGAACCTGAAACAGCCGACCCGAAAGTGGGAAAACTAAATTTTTGATGACCCCCGACAGCCGACAAGCTTCCTATTTTGAAAGGGGGACCCTGGTCAAGGTTGAGGTCGACCTTGACCTAGGTCAGGGTCAAGGTCGACCTTGAACCAGGGGGTCAGAACTCCTAGAAAATATGCCAGGTGGGGTAGAAGGTGCCCGGAGAGGCCCAATCAGGGTCCTGAACAGGCACAGGAGCATGAGATGATGCAGAAATGGGAGGATGATATTATGGAGGTAAAAAATGATACAGTGTTATGCTTCATTTGTTATCTATTTTGATTTAAGTTTCAAGTTGCTGAAATAGACTTAATTGACAAACACTGATTCACCCCCCTCTCAGTGTTTCTAACAATTGTAATCAGAGCTCTAGTCCTCTGAAAGAAAGTTTAACCACTTGAGGAGATCATGGATTCAAAAGAAGTGAAACATCTAAAAAAGAATCTTGAAGTAGCCCTTGACGATCTTGACAGATCTGAAAAAGAAAATGAAGAACTAAAACTAAAATTTGATGGCTCCCAAACGCTTATAAAAAAATTAAGAAAAGATTTGAAAGATTGCTCTACGAATGATTTGGGAAAAATGGTCAAAAGGATGAATGAAGAAAACATGTCTCTGAAGGACAAGATTGATGATCTAAATGAATAGCTAACAGATAGCCTAACAACTATTGAAGAAAAGACCAAAGAAAGTAAATAATTAGATGAATAAATTATAAAAGAAAATATGAAGATCTTGGAGTTGGAAAACATCAAGAAAAAGATAGAATATGAATTGACATAAGCAAAGAATCATATTGAAAAACTACACACAAGTTCTGATCTAATTCAATCACAAATCCATGCACAAAAGTTAAGAGGAGATACTACTGGTGTTGGATACAGTGCATCACAAAGTGAAACCAAGACAATACAAGAAAGTAAGAAAGTACAAGAAAAATCTACAGAAGTAAAGGCTACTGATAATCTTGCAGAAGCTAGAGCAGAATCATATAAAGATGAACACAAGATAGTTAACCGAACTTTCTATGCCTATAACAAGCATGGACATTTGGAAAGAGATTGTAAAGAGGTAATACCCTTCAATGGCTATTGTTATTCTAGTAATAAATTTGGTCATAGGGCTATACATTGCAAAACTAGTCAAAGAAATCAATCACAATAGAACCAAAGAAATCTGACTCAATACAATCAGAGAAATCAACCTCAGAGAAAATATCAGATGATTACATGTCAGATATGTAACTATAATGGACACACAACCAAGCAGTGCAACATGGTAAACAATATCAATAGACCTCCAATCATTTGTCACTAATGTAACAAAGCTAGACATATCTCAAGGTTTTGCAGATCTAGAACACAAAGACAAGAAAAGCCTTAAGGATCATTATTTGAAGAATCTAGAGAAGTCAAGTTTGTAAAAGCCACAGAAGATTCAGGTAAAATATGGGTTGAAGTAAAGACAGATGATGATGTTAAAAAGGTAGTAGTTGCATCCATAGTGGATGAAACTTAAACTTCTGGTTAGATGACCCTCATGGTCGTAGGGGGAGATATTTAAGCTCTAAACCCCTGCATGGCTGGTATACTCACCTCTGAGTATACACCTATGGATTCATGTATTCGATCATGAATTGAGTAAGTATGCATGGATGCATAGCTTGTACTTTGAAAAAAACAAAGTTTGAAATTCTCAGTGGAAACTGTGTTATGACAATAAGCATTAAATGCAGTAACTTATTTATAAGTTAGTAAAAGATCTTATATCTTCACTTTGCATTCGAGATTGAGTATTCAGAGAGCACATAAGAAATAAGCATCAAAGTGTTGAAGGATAATCATTGGTTTGTTATCAAAATGAGTTGAAGTTGAAATGGAACCCTAGCACAAACGCATCATTTCAGAACTCCAGTAAAACCCTACTTAAGCAATCAAAAAGTAAGGATGGAAAGAGATAACACACAATATAATATTTGTGAGATATTGTGCGCACAACTAATAGAGAACATTAAAGCTATCAAGCATGACAAAAGAAAAATATTCAAATTTGGCTCATTGATTATATACTTATACTTCCACATTGTTGGTAAGGTCTCTAATCTTTACCTAGACAGGAGCAAACCTACTTTGTCTCATATTTCATTAAAAGCTACATCAGAAAGCAGTGTAAAGGAATCTATGGATATGGAGATCAAGACATTAAAAATTAAGATGTAGAAGAGGTTTAGAATACTGGAGAAGATAGTTGAAAAATACAAGGATACCATATGCTTCATGGTGGAAACTGATTGTGCTTGCATGGAAGCAGTTGAGCCAAGAACCAAATGGATTCACCCACTTGGTTATGAAGTAGAAGAAAATGTTTTGGAAGGATATGCACAAGTTCTTTTATTTGCGCCTAAAGATCCAAAAGAGCCTAGATGGGGCACATACAGAGAAAATACAAATCAAGTTGATTCTATCCTATACAGTGCAGACAATAAGAGGAAGGCATCAAGGATTACATCTAACATCCTGCAAGTTCATGGTGTCACCCAAGAAGACCTAGATAAAGCTAGTGAAGCTAAAATTTTAAGAGAACTTAAGAAAACACTCGCAGGAGTCAAAATAGAAAAATCATATGATATCCACAAGAAGAAAAAGAAGAAGTCTGATGAGATTACATCTGTGCCCTCTACTACTATTGACCTAGAATCTTGTCCACCTTCAGTACCAAGAAAAATGACTAGAAGAAGGAAGCAAGTTCCCACAAGCCACCCATCCTCAAGGACAACATAGAGCAAAGTAAAGAATACTCAAGACCCTCCTGAGGTACTAGTCTTGAGATCCTAAGGAACAGAATCATTAATGAAGGAAGAGTAGATTCAATTACAAATATCTATGACAAGTACCAAGAGATAGATAAATCAAAATTACATTCTATGATTATCTATCATATGATCAAGTTTAAAAGGTCAGTTTTGGAACTTAAGATAGTCATTCCAGAGAAAGTATGGAACATACTAGACCTATTGAAAAGACAAGCAATAGAAGAAGATATGAGGATTAAAGAGGAAACATTAGATAATCTTCTCCCTATTTTCTCACATGATGAGAAGGCAATACTAGTAGATCTAGTAAAACCTCATCTAAGAACCAAAATAAGAACTCTTCACATATGAACAAAGAGTATGAGTTGGTTGGTAAAGAGACTAAAAGAGCATTCAAGTAAGTGTTTTTGGACAAACACATGTATCCATCAACAACGCCTACAACTAAAATGAATCCAGTTCCTTCTAAACAAGAAAAATAACCAAAGATTCTTAATGTGCCTATGACAGGTCCACATGATTATGTGCCAAAAGTCCCATCACCCTCTGACACAGTCAAAGATTCAGATGAAACCATTGTGATCAATGATGTTAAGATAACAATGACAAATTCAGATAATGACTTGAACAAATTTGAAAAAGCATTTGTCAACACTGAAGAAGTAGAGAAGGTATGCATTGATAATACTCCCTTGTAGCGAGATGAAGTTCTTTCTAAAGACTCAACATATTTGAATAATGAGGAAGATAATCAATCTATTGAACCACCCTCTATGGAGATCCTAGTGAAAATTGAATGTATGAATCTAAGTCAAAATGCTATACTCACTCCATCCATAAAACCATCAATATCATTATTGTCAAGTTTGACCCCTGACTCAGCAAACCTAGATGCATGGGGAGAAGAAGACTTGATCAAAATTAGTGTATTAACCATGGAGAAAGCCAAAGAGAAACAAGTTTTGAGAAATCCTCTCTTTCTTGAGTCAGTAAACATTTTGAATAACCTAGTGCCAATAGAGAAGAAATTGGCAAATATTTAGTCAGTTGACAAGCTTCAAAGCAAACTTCACAAGTCTAGTAGATTCAGCTACTAAAACTGCAGAGGAAAAGTACAAAAAGGGAAGAGTGGATGAACTGATAAAGAACTTCTCATTAGATCTCAACTCATTGAAGATTGGTCAAACAATTTTGAAAGAGTTAGCAGCAAAAGGTAGAAAGGTGATAGCTATCTGTATGGACAAAGGGAAATTCACTTTGGAGCACATCAAGAAGATTGAGGAAGCAGGCATCTTGGTTGAAAATATAAATAAATGAGTTGAAATATCCTCCCAAGACATCAATATCTGCAACAACATCTATCAAGGGCAGATAGACAAAATTGAAAAAGCCAAGATAGAGATCAGCAAGATAAGGACCAGGCAAACCCAACTGAGAAATGCACTTGCACCCTCCTTAGCTGTATTAAATTAGAACATCAAATAGATTGATGAAACTATTGTCACATATGATCAAGGCCCCTACATGGATCTAAAAAAAATGGAGAAGCTCGCATATGCATTATGCGCCCATCTTCAGACTATTGATGCACTAAATGCATTTTGGTAGCAAGAAATCAAGAATCTTCAGATTGCATACCCAGATGTGTACTCTGAGTAAGTACTTAGGGACTTCATTTTTTGGCACCTTTGTCATTAATGTCAAAGGGGGAGTAGAGTATATAAAGGAGTATGATGTACAGTAAACTAGTTTTTGTTGTTAAGTCAAAGTTTAAGTAACTTGACCACATTCCTTTGTTGCCATTAATGACAAAGGGTGAGATTGTTGGTAAGTTGACAGTCAGGGTTTATATGACTAGTTTTGTGTTTTCATTATGAAAAAAATTCATATAAAGTTTTGACAAGTAAGTTCACAAACTTTGAAGATCAAAATTTGGCTAAGTATAGAAAATAGAACAAAACAAAGATATATAGTTGATCAGAGCACCAACACACGTAAGTATGATCGAGTCAGAATATGCACCTTTGTACTTAAGCTTTATGATATGTTATTATTCTTATTCTATACACGCATGATAAGATATGACAGTACAGAGAAGTTACAACAAGTTCAAGTGCCACTAGCAGTTCAACAAACAAAGCATGAAGCTGACTTCAGATTTTGATTAGCGTATAATATTTTGTTTTGTAATGGCCATGCACCTATTGTAATATTTTTTTTATTATGTCTTTAACACTGATGTAAATACGCTCAAGAAAATTCATTTGGAAGCGTTGTGTATGTTGATTTTGGGCCGACTAAGGTCTTGTTTTCAGTCAAATCTATTCAGGCATGTATATATACTTGACATGCAATTTTGTATTAAGTGTGAGAGTGGAAAATATGTAGAAAAGATATCTAGAAGAATAGTATAAACAAATCAGTATGAGATAGAGCTCTTTAAGAGAATAGAGCATCAACGCATAAACAGAACTGATCAGACAATAGTGTCATAACATCAGTTCATCTTTTGATATAGTGTATATCTGTTATCTGAAGGTTGTAGCCTTCATCCTATTGGGCAGTGAGCTATGGCAGTGAGCCATTCACCTTTAACAGGGTTTTGTAAAGAATTCTAACAGGGTCATTGTACTTGCATTGTAAAGACTACTCCTAATAGGGGAAAGGAACTCTAACAAGTTCATAAGACTAGTACAATCATTTGTGGGTACTAATTCCCACTGGGGTTTTCCTCTGATCAAGGTTTCCCCGTAAACATATCTTGTGTTATGTGTCATTGTGTTATGCTTCATTTGTTATCTATTTTGATTTAAGTTTCAAGTTGCTGAAATAGACTTAATTAACAAACACTGATTCACCCCCCAGTGTTTCTAACACTACAGACACATTTGTTCTCAGGAGATCACGTCTCTTCAACTAGAGGCGTTTGTCTAAGACCAAGTTAACCTTAATTAAGCTTAAGAGACTATCTTATTAGTATTGGTGATTATTATTATTAAAATTAATGTTTAAGAAATATTTATCCCATATTTCTATTATTTATATTTTAATAATAATATTATATATTATAATATTATTATTTATGTATATGTTAGTTAATAGATTTGTCCTCTTTAAAATATCTTTGAAATGACTCTTAAATGTGCCAATTTAAAGACAAAACTAAAATCAACAATTGAATCACTTACAATGGCAATATACAAGTGCTCTCTACTTATTTTACAAGGCAAAACTACCTTCAAAGGTTATGCAATGAATAAAATTATAGGTTATGCCATTAACCAAAAGGCAAAGAAGGCACACTACAATCTACCCACAACCATGGAATAGATGTGAAGGTTAAAATTTAGAATTAAATGAATGCATAAAAGTAACACACAGATCACCTCTCTCACACTCACAAATGATAACCAAAGAAAGAAAGAGCAACAAACCCTTCTCAGTGAATTATTTAATCTGAATTGATAGCTTTAGAATTAAATGCATACACAGTCCGATACAATAAAATGACACTAAAAGTAATTACAAAGAGACACAGATCAATGTAATTCAAAAAAAACATTAATAAATTCACAGACTCATAAATATTTTCTTCATTCTTTCAATGCCAAAACGTGAGTTCACAGACCCACACCTTTGTACATTATAATTGTCCTGAAAAGAAAACTCTACCCTCCTCCTGTGTAGAACAAAAAGAACCTCTTCTTCTTGTAAATCCCTCCTTAAATAATGTTAGGCGGACTCTCTATTTTCGTAACTATTTGTTGAAAATATCATTTGCAAAATGTTAGCCCTATTTTTAAACTTGAGAATTTTGAACTTTTCGTTACCTGACTAGGCAAGTATGGGTTTCTATATAAATATTTTCAAAATTGGTCATCGTGTGGTTTTGGTCAATGACCTTTATTTGGATTCTTGTGGTGAGTTAGTAGACATGTGTCTCATCTTTGCAAACCATCAAAAGATTATGCAAGAGAATAAAAAATATCGAGTTTAAGAATCTCTCCTAAGGTACCAATATAAGTTGGTGATTTCCTTTGAGTTGGTGATGAAAGTTGTGAAAATGTAAATGAAAGCTCATCAAAAGGAGGAGAGTTTTCTTGCTAACTTATCTCCAAATGATGCAAGTAGAAGTGGATATTGTTGAGCTTTTTAAACACTTACCAGCTTGAGTTCTTTTTTACTCTTATTGACAGCTTCATCTCTAGTGATAAGCATGCTACCTCATATAACTTGCCGACAAAAGAAGTTTCATATTGATTTTCAAATACTGATGTCTCACATACACACACAATTCGAATACCAATTAAAGCATGATGATCGGCCATTTGCATGGCTTGTCTAAGTGATAAACTCATTGACAATTTTAACAAGTTTGCCCACTTCTTCATAAACCCGAAAACGAAGAAGGATCGACATAATCGGGTATTTGGGAGTTGTCGGCAACTTTCTAAAGTTGAGTAACTATTCACAGTTAAGTAGCGGGCAAAGTAGTTAAAATAACTACCTAAGAAGCCAATAATTACCAAATGAAAAAGAAGTTTCCATCGGTGAGTTTTGAAAGTTGTTTAAAGACCCGATGAAAATTTAAATTCATCATGGCTAATGTCATGAAACAACTCCTCTACCACTCGTGGAAAGATGAGAGCTTTGGAATACTTATGAACATCCATCGAAACATCCATCGAAACACAATGATGGAGTTTTATCATATATTACAACCATATACATTGTTAGGGGCATTCACGTATGGCTTCAAAGTGGATTTGTTGAAAGTGTTTTAAGAAGGAACCGATTGGTAAATGGGAAGCCAGATTCAATAACCTTTGTGGTATCTTTCAAGCATACATAAAAATGGAGAAATCAGTAAGGAAAATGTAGAGTCACATACACCGCACGAGAAATGTTTGACATGTTGCAGAAAAAGATGCCATCTGATGGCCTGATGATAGCAGAGATTACACAAAATAGGCCAAAGACAGAAGCTTTGAAGCAGTACATATACTTCCATTGGAGCACACCGACGTCAATATTTTTGTGATATATATTACAGCTACAATTACTCTATTAGACATGCATGCCAAATGTGAAGCACGGACAACACGGGTGTAAATAGTTTGAAAGAGTGCCTCATAGATAATGTCATCTCAGAGAACGAAGTGAAATAATTGTGAGGATTGCAGTTAGAAGTTTTGTTAATGGTGATTAAGGGACTTTGAAGCAAATGCGAGTTGCACGCATATGGTCGCCATCCTCACCGCTTGTGAAAATATGAGAGATGCAAACAGATTATGGGCGTCCATCAAAGCATAGCGCAGTGGTTTCAAATGGTTTCTTGACGAGCATACAAAGTAACTTTTTAAATATGGTTTACATCTTTCATCCAAACTTAATTTGCAGGTATGAAGCCATTCCGAGACTCTTTTCCATCATCCTCCCCCTTCGTGTCAATATCCTCGCTGCTCGCATAGTCAAGTTTTTGTGATAAGTTATGGACATCTATTGATGAATAAGAACGGAGATATTTTTCTAGAGTTTATAATTGAAAATTCATGGAAATGATTTGTTGAGCAAGCTTCGAAATCTCCATTGAATTTGCAAGTAATGGAAAGCACAGTTTCAGCGCATGCCCGTTCATCATTTGATCTTGTTACACATAATCGTTGGAGTTACCCCAGTTGACATGGATGCAAAATGTAAGGCAGAGACAATGCTTGACAAAATGTTTCAAAGAAATGTGGTTGTATGGCACTCCATAATTGCAGAACGAACTGGTTGAAGGTTTTGAAATAAATACACGCGGTGGGCCTATGAGACCGATTCACCACCTTTCCTAATGATCTTTGTTCTTGAGCATGAACGAATGGATTGCAATAGTTAAATGATATCGATCAGAGAATAATGAAAGACAAAATGTATGAATTGATTGAGCAACTTCTGTCAGCATCCTCCAGTTAACATGCGTGCGAAAATGTGAAAGGATAACAGAGGGAGATTGTTGTTTGATAGAGTTTCCCACCACAATGCACCTCCATAGCATGTAATGAGCAAAATTGGGAGTTCCTATAGTTGACAGTGCAAGCATGATAAGGAAGATCATAGTGTTACATATACCGGCTTTCCATCTCAATCTCAGAATAGAAAGACCATCACTTGGAGATAAATTATTTATTACTTTTTACAAGATACTAGCTAGGTGAATTATTTTGGATAAGTGTGTACACTATGCTAGGTGTTTGTTATGGCGAATATTTTTTCAAAGATGGTTATCAAGATTGACAAGGTGGCTATAAAGATGAATGCAGAAGAATTGGTCATGCATATTGTACAGGTTTTCATGAAAGAAAAGAATTGGCATTGCAAAGAACAAATGGAGCTAATAGAGATGGACGAGACAAACCTTGAAAACACTTGAACGGGGCTAAAAATTCATAGGAAGACAAAGACACCTATTACATATACTTGGAATTTTCTTGAAAGTTGAATTGGTGATGTATATAGATGGTAAGAGAGTTGCAGGTTCAAAACAAGCTGATATAGCTGGAAAAGTACCTCGACACAACTGACAACTTGGTCTTCATCAAATTTACAAGTTTGAAGTAGCCAATTCTTAAAAGTGGCTTATGTTAATCATTTGTAATTAAAGTTAAAATTTGGGCTTAATTTTGTAATAGTTGAGTGAATCCTAACTTGTTTGTAAATAGGTAGTTTCTCTAAGTGATCACTTGGGTAGCTATCTTAATTAGTTATACAAAGTAGTTATTCTAAACAGTTATTCTAAGAGGTTCTCTCAATTAACTCCCAGCTAGTTATCCTAAGTGGTTATTTCCAGTAAGTTATCCAAAGTAGTTAGCTAAAGTAACCACCTTAGGTAGTTATCATAAGTAGTTACATGGGACAGCTAGGTGGTTATGCTAAGTGGTTACAAGGTAGTTACTCTATCAACCTATAAATACATGGCCATTTATAATGTAAAAGGGGAGGACTTTCTATCAAAGGGGAAATGATGGAGAACTTTTTGTTGAATTTGATCCGATTTGATAAAGTATATATATAAATTTTATGGTCAGATATCTATCTCTCAACTCAGATATATATATATTCAGTGAATTTAATATAAATTTAAACATAAATTACAAACTGCAAATATTATTTCTGGTGGTCGAGGATGTTGTATTTGTTTATGTGTATATGCTTTCCTCGACCCCGCTCACACTTTATGTATCTTATGTGGAGCAATGTCCATGAACATGACTCCACGTACATAGTGCTATCAGCCCTTCCTTAGCAATGCCGATACTAATCGACTTCTAGTCGATTTAGTATATAAGTTTAATGTGTTAAAAACTCTATGTCATATCACTATGTCATAGTTAATTAATTATTATTAGTACAATAATATCTTATTTACATTTTTATATGTAATTATATATATATATATATATATATATATATATATATATAATAAGGATGAACATAGTAGACCCATGTATAGCGTGGAAAGAGTATTACCTTAATGCAATACAAATATTTTATGATACTCATCATAAAGATGTCATGTCATGACATTTAGAAGTTATGGTCTACAAATATCAACACTTATGATATTCACCATAATGATATCATTTCATGATATAAGGAACAATGGCCACATAATATCAATTCGCACAATGGCCACATAATATCAATTCGCATGATATTCACCAAATACTCAGAGTAATGGCCTACAAATATCAAGTCTCATGATATTCACCAAGTACTCTCAAAATGTCTATAAGGTATGTGCACACGTATCCTTAATGATACTTACCATAGGAATATTATATTCATGGTTTGTTTAAAGATGTTAATCCACCATGACACATTTATACAATAAAAATTATAGATATAGTTGTGGAGATATCTATTTCTTAGTCGATTGATTTACAATATATAACCATGCTCTTCTTAGATATCATAACATGTCCATCACAGTAGAAGATTAAGTTATTGTAAGATCGTCACCTTTCAATAAATTTTACAAATATAAGTGATAATCATTTGGAAGACGTCACTTCATCATGATGTAAACATGGCCCAAATAGTCATGAAATAACATAAATATTTTCATTAGTATAATAACCAAATATGTTGAGACTCTTTCTCAGTCATTACAATCATACCAAGTTTACCTCGAAAGCGTTCCACGGTCCACCTTCATTTTGAAAGAGGTTTGGTAAGGATGGTAAAGAATAGTGATATCCCTCTCAAACCAGTATTTCACAAAAAAAATTAGATATTTTGAAGTTCTTTAGAATACAAGTGTCTCTGAATTCAAGATTGAATTATTGACTTCAGCGAAGGAAGCTTGATGTTTGAGTCTGTCAGGACATTTTACTACAGTGTGACCATAGTTATCGCATCTATAACATTGTATTTTAGAGTAGTCTCTATGTTTCTTGAATGAGTGTTTACTATTTGAGTTCTTTCCCTTTTTCCTTTTCAAATTAGTGGTGAGAATTCAAATATCTTCATTTGTGGGTTCCACACTGATTCCTTTAGATATTCGATTACACTCTTCTTGAATACAATCATCTTTTTGTTGATCAAATTTGGTGAGTTTGGAACGAGCACTTATTCCTTGTTTAAAGTTTTCCCATGAGATAGGGAGTCCATTTAAAGTTATTATAGTCAACTCTTTATTATCATAGATGTGACCAATTGTTGAGAGTTGGTTTCTTAATTCTGTTATCCTCATAAAGTATGTGGTGATGGTATCTCCTTTATTCATTTTAATATTATAGAATAGATTTTTAAGAGTAAGAACCCTACTAGTGTTGTTGATCTCAAACATGTTTTCCAGGGCTTTGAATATATCATGTGTGGAGTCTAACTTTGTGATGATAGGTAATAGATGATATTTTACTCCATCTACTAATAATTTCATTTCCTTGGTATTGTCCTTTTCCCATTGACTTTTCTTGTCATTCTTATTAGATTTAGGAAGATTTTCTATGATTGTTCTTAACTCATGCTTTCTTAGTATTAACATCATTCACAATTTCCAAGATTCAAAATTTGAAGCACCTTCAAGTCTATCTTCAACTCTGATTCTATTCACGATTTTTGTAAGTACAAAATTTCCAATGGAATATATAGATTTAAAAAATTGGATCTTGATCATTTCTCAAACCTGCTCTAATACCATGCTGAATTTAATTAGATTTGATAAAGTATATATATATATATAT
>MU223324.1:594303-627791 GCA_018584345.1 Thuja plicata
ACTTAAACTATAGATCATTAACAATTTTAAATAAGATTTTGTCATTACACTATGTATGAAAGAGTCTTTGAATTTGCATATTTTCAAAGAGATAATGAATAATGCATTTAGTCGTATGTCTCAAATGTATTCATGAATTGTTTTTACTTAATTTGTGTATGTCAAGTTAATAATCTCTTGTGTAATGGTGGAATCTGATAGTGTTTCTAATCTATGTAATTGATTCGGCAAAATGCATTCATTTCTGGATATCTTGGTGTGAATGTACTGGAATAGCTTATCTTTTCGTATGTTAAGGTTCATTATCCTTATTTTGTCATCATTGCATTTGTGTGCTGAAAACCTCCTTGTAATCTTCTTGCATTGTGAATCTCAACTAGTATTCGTATGTCTACTGTTGGGGTTTATGGTAATAATTTTTTTAGTTCATATTTTGTCTGCTTTTGTGATTTTAGGTGAAAAGTACACAAAAATGCCAAATACCCCCATCATACGAGGGAGCTGCCCCTATCAAATGCAAAGGAAGATTGTGGTTTGATTGTGATTGGATTTCAATCTCTCCAACTATTAGTACAAATGTCACTGGTCTTTGGACATACATGGTCATTTTGAAGAAAGCGCTTGTAGTTACAAATTAGTTTATCAACACAAAATAAAATAAAATATCTTTTTCACGAATTCCCAATGATATAATAAAATTTTCAACATTATATGTAGCTTGAAAGGATAATTTCAATTCCACCCTTCTTTTCTGTCCTTAACATTGGCAAAAACAATTCATAATTAATCTATGGCTTACATGGGTTCAATTGACCTCGAAGTTCAATATTTTATACCAAATGAGATGTATCTAAATAGGGAATTAATAAATGATTCCGCAATAATTCTCCTTTTTAATTGAACCAGTATCTGTAATATAATTTTGCTTGTTTGTACTCTGGCAATTAGTTGTTTTGTTCGACTGAATCCTATTTAGATAATTGCTACATTGAAGATTCACTTTAGGATTTCTGGGGCAATACCAAGCCATCCACCTGATGCATTTTTGGATTCCATTTATTTCATCAATTTGGAGAGAAAATTTATATTTATACGTTTGTTATTAATCAGGTCTAACACCATTTTTATTGCTTCCAGTGCTTGACTAAAATTACCAATATCCATGGCTACTTGACTACAGTTCTCCCACATTTGCCAACTATTGCGCCTAAATTTTAATACTTCTTTAAAATCAATAAAGAACTCTTTAATCCTCTTCTTCATCATATGTAAGTAATCAATATTATTCCAAGCCTCCCTGTTTCTTTCCATTGTACTCAATAGTGATTTGATACTTCTTTGGTTTGCAATTCTACATTCTTAGAATGGCGGGGACTCTAATACAAATTTCCTGACCTCCTGGCAGGCTACATGTGAGAGATTCAAACACACTTGATTTCCCAGATGACTGGTCACCAACAACAATACTTGGAAGATTAATACCTTCTCTCATAACTCCCAAGAAACGTAGAGTGCCAACTGTGTTCATGAGTAGATGAATGCGCTCATTATAACCAATAATGCACTCGAAAACATAATTGGGTCATTCAATTTTCCCAAACCATATCATCTTCTTATCTTTACAATATTAATCTCATACGAAACTGTTATCCTTAGTAGTCCATGCATCATTCTACGTATGTGTGAAAGCATCATTTAAATTAGCAAGAAGAAGCTAGAACCACATTTGGACAATGTCTCATTAACGCTTATCGCTAGATTGGGAGGGGAAAACATCGAAACTACAATTACAAACCAACAAATCATCTTCACAATCCATTCATACTTAGAAACGTGTTAATTATGTATATTGAGACCCTGTTTGTGGGTATATGAATTTGAATTTGATGGGAATAGAGAGCCTTTGATGGTTTCATCTTTGGATGGAGAACTATTTTGCGCGTTTACAGAGTTGGAAGAACCCACGAGTTGGTTGAACTGCCATTTCTAGCTGAATTGCGGCTTGACAAAATAGTTGTCTCCTGCTTTGGAAGTCATACATTGCGCTGTCCAAAGATAATGATAACTGAGCCAGGGCAGTGATCACCATCAACAAAAGCCGCATACACTCCATCAATGATCAAGTTCTCTCGATACACTGCATACTCTCTGTCTTTTCCATAAGTCGAGCCAGTATCTGAATTCTCACGCTGTTGCTTTTAACATTTATAAATTCTTCATGTTATCTCAAAGAAACATAAAATATGCAGTTTTATATTATCACGACAAAACGAAACTTGAAACACATTTAGGTGTGATAAACGATCCCTCCTCAGCGTCTTTGGTGAGAGTTGTAGATCCCAGCCGTACAATTGCCATTAATGTTTCCTTACCATGTTCTTTAGTGATAAGGATTTGTAGACCAAGATTGTCTATAGCTAAACACCTTTTACCATATACTTGTAATTGTGAGACTGAATGCCATACAAGACATTCAAATATTCTCAAATGGAGTTGAGATACTTTGTTTATCCATGCATAGATCAAAGTCTAATGCAAGAGTATCAACTGTGTAATAGAAATCTTGCATCACCCAAAAATATTGTCTAGTTTTCATAAAGGGCTATCTTTGGACAACGTTACTATTTTTGGCAAGTTTACTATTTTTAGTAAGTTGTTCATGTGAGCACAAATTGTTCCAGTGGCTTCCCTAGAGGTTCATTCTAGATATACAAGCCTACCGATAAAGTTTTATGGAAAGATCAAGTCCAGTTTTGAAGATATTGCATTTTATGTTTTGGTAGGGTGGTACAAAAACTTTGAACTCAGTTTTGAATGACTTAGAGGCTCCAAAAAAAAGTCAAACTTTGATCAACTAACATTTTGAGAGCCTAGGGCATAGAGATCTTTGTGGCATTTCCGAAATGGGGTCATAATAGCCAATGAAATCAATGGTTCACAAGCTATCATTTTTGGAAGTTGGGCTTTCAAGACTCAAGTTTCAATACAAAATTAATAGCGAGAAATCACTTAAGGTAAAAAATTGAACCGTTGGGTGCCAAAATGGGAAATTTCACTTTCTAGAATATTCTAGGGTGATTAATTGTGCTATTTATGTAGGGCTCATGGGGGATTTTAGGGTCAGTTCCAGCAATGTAGATTGTGCCTCTGTCTTGCAGATTAATGTAATGAAAATGCCCATGTGGTTTTAGCATGTTACTTTTTTAAATATTGTAATTTGATTCATTGAAAATAATAGAAAGAAAGGGTTTATGTTCTTTCCATTGTTCTGTTCTTGCAATTATATTTTTATTTCCTTGTTGTATTGTGTGTGTTTGATTGGATAAGGGGAGTACCCTTCATTAAGTGGTATTAGAGAATAAGTTCCTAAGTGTGTAGATAGATTGTCAAACGTGAGATAGTTTGTGCCAGGATTGTTGTTGTGGGTCTGAGATATAAGTATTAAAAATACTGAACCATGGTGGAAGAGTTGCAGGTGTGATAGAAGAGGGATTTAGAGCCCTCTAGAGGCAAGTGAAAGCACTGCAAGAGGAGTTGTGTAGAGGAGATGATATTAGGGAAAGAGATGAAAGTGAGGATGAATCTGAACAAGAAGGATAGTTTGAAGAAGATAAAGTAATGGTTAGGGATCCTGAGGAAGCTAGGTTTTTAAGGGCCATTTCTGAAGTTGGAAATAGAGCAAAGATTGAAGTTTCTATATTTTCTAGAAATATTAATCTAAAAGAGTTGATCAATTGGATCAATGATATGGAAGAGTACTTTGAGTATGAGGAAATAGAAGATCCTAAGAGGGTTAGATTCGCAAAGGCCAAGCTAAAAGGCCATGCAAAAATTTTGTGGAAAGAAGTTCAGTTGGAAAGGAATAGAAAAGGAAAGGAGGTGATAAGAAGATGGGATCAAATAGTGGAAAAATTGAAGAGAAATTTCACTCATATTGACTATGAGATTGATTTGTTGAATAAAATGCAAGTGTTCAAGTAGGCAGGAAAATCTGTCTAGGAATATACAGAAGAGTTCTATCGAGTCCTTATAAGAACAGGTCATTCTGAAGCCAACAAGGAGAAGGTTTCCTATTATATAATTGGGTTGAGGCTGATTATTCAAGAAGAGTTGATAATGGTAAGAATGTCTACCATTGAAGACACATATCAGTGTTCTTTGAAGGTAGAAAAAAACTGAACAAGAAGTTCGAGAGCAAGCAAAGTGGAAGACGTCGTGGTGGAAAGCCTAGTGGATGGTCTTATGGAGGGTGAAATGAAGATGATAAGAAGAATGGTGATTCTAGTAGTAGTCAGAGTTAAAGGGTAAATCATTTTTATAACCCTTGCAATTAAAATAATAGAGATAAGAGAGGACGAGGAGGAGGGAAACAGCCAAGAAGAGGAGGTTTTTGTGGGACGTGTTTCCATTTTTTAGAACAAAGGACATAGATCTTATGAGTGTCCCAACATCAAGGGAGGACAAATAGAAGATCAGATAACAATGCATAAGTTGTTCATGTGGATAAAGATGTCATTCGTCACATTATGAAGATTCTCAAAGAGGAGAGGTCATTGTCACCAAAAGAACCTTGTTGAATGATGAGAAGGAACTTGAGAAAATAAAGGATTTTTTTGCACAAGGTGTTAGTGTAATGGTAAAGTATGCAATGTCATTATTGATGGTTGTAGTACTAATAAACTTGTTTCGGAGGAAATGGATGATAAATTGAAGTTTGAGAGAAGAAAGCATCAGAATCCCTACAAAATTATTAGCTGCAGAAGGAACACAAGGTTTAGGTCAATGGACAATGTGTGGTAAAGTTTGAAATTGGAAACTATCGTGGTGAGGTATTATGCGTTATTATGCCCATTGATGCTTTTCATTTTTTGTTAGGGAGACCTTGGAAATTTGATCGCATGCAATAGATGGTGGGTATGCAAATACCTATTCTTTGAAGGAAACAAGATGGAGTCCAACATAGGTTGGAGTAAGACAAAGGATGAAGTCTAACACAAGCTGAAGCCATTGAAAGGAAATATATGAGTAGGTATGTAGTAGTGTGAGAATATGTTTAGTTGATGGAAGGAAGTTTCTAGAAGGCATGAAGCATGATGAAGTAGAAAAGTTTAAGTCCAAAACTTTATAAAGATGAAGTAGAAGATGTTGTTGTGGAAGTTTCAGACTTGTTGGATGAGTTTCAGAATATTACATATCTGATAATGTACTTGGTTAATTGCCACCAATAAGAAAGATTAGTCATCAAATGGGCTTGATTTCTAGAGTCGGTTTTCCCAATAAGGGAGCCCATTGAATGACTCTAACAGAGTGTGAAGAATTGAATATAGATAAGTGCAAGATTTTTTGCAAAAGGGTTTGATTCAAGAGAGTTTGAGCCCATGTGTTGTACCCATAGTACTAGAGCCAAATAAAAATATAGAATGGAGAATGTGTACAAATTTTTGGACTATCAATAAGATTAGTATCAGGTCTAGTTTTCCCTTGCTGAGGATGGATGAGATTATGGATTTCTTGAGTGGAGTTGATTACTTCACAAAGATTGATCTGAAGAGTGGATATCACCAAATCTGAATTAGATAAGGAGATGACTGGAAGATAATCTTCAAGACAAAGGAGGGTTTGTATGAGTGGTTAGTCATGCCTTTTGGGCTAGCCAATGGACTGAGCACATTCGTGCGACTCGTGAACAAGGTATTGAAAGAATTTCTAAGTAAGTTTTTAATTGTTTACTTGGATGATATTTTGAGCTTTATTAAGACATTGGAAGAGCATATAATGCATTTTCATATGGTCTTTGAGAACTTAATGGAAGAGAAGTTGTTGATTAACCTGAAGAAGTGTAGTTTTCTGAAGGAGTTAGTGTACTTGGGGTTTTTTTTGTCTCAGAAAATAGTCTTAAAATGGACTGAAAGAAAGAGAAGGGTTCCTTAAGTGGCCTACTCCAAGGAGTGCTATTGAGGTAACATATTTTCATGGTTTTGATAGCTTTTACAAAAAAATTATCATAAATTTTAGTAGTATATATGGACCCTTGACTGAAACCATGAGGGGATAGAAAATAGTTTAAGAAGAGTATAAGAGAAACAAAGAGTTTTGAGTTGTTGAAAAGAAAAGTTATAGAGAAGCCTATTTTGGCACTTCTAGATTTAATAAGGTATTTCAAGTAGACTGCGATGCTAGTGGCAATGCCATTGGAGCTGTTTTGAGCCAGGAAGGTAAACCCATTGCTTAATTTAGTGAGAAGTTGAATCATGCCAAAATAAAATATTATGTATATGATCGTTAGTTTTATGCTATAGTCCACATGTTGAGGAAATGGATACATTATCTTTTTCCTAAAGAATATTTTTTGTTTATTGATCATCAAGCTTTACAATATTTGAATAGCCAAGGAAAGTTTAACCAAAGACATTTAAAATGGGTTGAGGTTTTGCAGAGTTACACTTTTTTTTTGAAGCACAAGAGTGAGAAGTCTAATAGGGTTGCAAATAATCTAAGTAGAAGGCATAATTTTTTTACCAAAATGCAGATAATATTTTTTGGGTTAAGTGAACTCAAGAGTTTGTATCCCGAGGATCGTGACTTTGGTGAGGCCTAGAGAGCTTGCATAGATCTTATCACTATAATGGACCAGATTGTTGGATTTTATAATCCAATATGGTATAAAATTCACAGGGAGCCAGTTGTACATTCCAAAGAGTTCCATTGGGGAGAACCTAATCAAAGAGAAGCATAATGGAGGATTGGCTGGGCACTTTGGTCGAGATAAAACTATTTCTCTAGTTAGTGAGCATTATTATTGGCCACAATTGCAATAATATGTTAATAATTTTGTGCAAAGTTGAAGAATATGTCATTCATGGTTATATCAACCATTACCTGTACCAAAGAGACCATGGGAGGATATTAGCATGGACTTTTTTCTTTGTTTACCAAGGATACAAAGAGGGCATGATTTCATTTTTGTGGTGGTGGACAGGTTCTCGAAGATGGCACATTCCATTCCTTACCTAAAGACTAATGATGTTGTTCATGTGGCTGAATTGTTTTTCAGAGAAGTGGTGAGACTACATGGTCTACCAAAAAGCATAGTTTTAGATTGAGACACTAAGTTTGTTGGGTAATTTTGGAGGACATTGTGGAAGAAACTAAAGATAGATTTGAAGTTCATCTCATCACACCATCCACAGACTGATCGACAGATAGAAGTGGTGAATATGAGTTTGGAAATTTTTTTGAGATGCTTGGTAGGAAATAAACCGAAAGGGTGGTACTTGATTTTACCCCAGGCAAAATTTTCATACAATAATTATGCCAATATAAGCACTAGAAAATCACCATTCTAGATTATTTATGGAAGTAGTCCTAGAAATGCTTTAGAATTAAGGAAGTTAAACAATGGAGAAAAGAGTAGTGCTGAAGCTGAAGAATTTGCAGAGCACGTGAATAATTTGCATGAAGAGGTGAGGAAGAATATTAATAAAATAAATATTCAATACAAGGCTAACAGAGATCAGAAAATGAGACATAATAAATTTCAGATTGGAGATGAAGTTATGGTTCATTTTTGAAAGGAGAGATTTCCAGTGGGAATATACAATAAGTTGAAGGTGAATACATTTGGACCATGCAAAATCTTGAAGAAGCATGAATCACGAAATGCTTATGAAGTAGAGTTGCCCAGTGAACTCAATATTTCACATGTGTAATATTTCAGATTTGACAGAGTATTGTGAAGGCAGTATGGAAGATGAAATAATAGATGCACCATGGAATATGTCAACACCTACATCAACTATAGAAGAGATAGGGGATATCCTAGATAGTCATGTGGGTAGAAGCACAAGAAACATGAAATATGGAGAATACTTGGTCAAATATAAGGGACAACCTGTTGATGATTCATCATGGCTATCAAAGGATGAGGTTGACCACATTGGTTTTCCTTTGAATAGATGACATGGGACAGTGTCATATCTCAAATTAACCAAGGTGTATGATGCATGAGCATCCAAGGTGTAAGAGCAATCATGCATCACCCAAAAATATTATCTAGTTTTCAATAAGGGCTATCTTTGGATAGGGTTACTATTTTTGGAAAGTTTAATATTTTTAGTAACTTGTTCATGTAAATACAAATATTTCTAGTGGCTTCCCTAGAGGTTCATTCTGGATATATAAGTCTACCGGTAAAGTTTCATGGCAAGATCAAGTCTAGTTTTGAAGATATTGCATTTTTTGTTTTGGTAGGGTGGTATAAAACCTTTGAACTTAGTTTTGAAGGCCTTAGAGGCTCCAAAAGGGGTCAAATTTTGATTGGCTGGTGCTTCAAAAGCCTATAGCATAGAGAAATTTTTGGCATTTCCAAAATGGGATCATAATAGACAATTGACTCAATGGCTCACAAGTCATGGTTTTTGGAAGTTGGGCTTTCACGAATCAAGTTTCAATACAAAAGTAATAGTGAGAAAATCACCTAAGGTGGGAAATTGAATCACTGGGCACCAAAATGGGAAATCTAACTTTTCAGAATATTCTAGGGAAATTAAAATTGTGATATTTATGTAGGGTTGAAGGGGGATTTTAGGGCCAGTTCCAGCAGTGTAGATGGTGGCTCTATCTTGCACATTATTGTAATGAAAATGCCTATGTGGTTGTATCATGTTACTTTTTTGAATATTGTAATGTCATTTCATTGAAAATAAAAGAAAGAAAGTTTTTATGTTCTTGTCATTGCTTAGTTTTTAAAATTATCTATTTATTTATTTGTTGTTTTGTGTGTGTTTGATTGAATAAGGGGAGTACCCTTCATCAAATTCATACATATAAAATACATCACCTTCAAGAAGTAATATAAGGTGTCCAAAATCATTAAGTACTCTCTATGTCCTTGAGCTTACTGCAAAATGTCATTCCTCATAGAGAGCATCAATGAGTGAATATTTCCTTGTGGTCAAGAATATTAGTTGTGACAAATCCATCGAGCAATAAAAAAATTATTAAATTTTCTCTTTACAACCTACCTGGGAGTTCAATACTTTGATCAAGAAGAATAAACTGTATTAATTATCGAGCATCAAGAAGATTGTTATTATGAAGACATGATCCTTTCAGTGGAATTTTTGAACTATTGACCCTTTGATCTCGAATATTTTAACCTGAACCTTTGAACCATTTTCTTTTTGGTTCATGATTTCATTAAGAGGTTGGTCGCATGAAGCATGAAATTGGATATTTTGAACTTTGAACAATGAACTCTTTGAACTTAACAAATGGGTTCAAGCAGGGGTTTCAAAAGGAACACCTTCCTATATAAAATGCCAAAAATGAAAGGGTTCCATAATGACAAGGTAATAAGTTACCTAAAAAATAATTCCTATCAAAGGAGAGCTAATGTACTCTATTTTTTCTTGAAATGACAACTGTAGAAAAAATTAATGTGCACAAAAATAGGGATAACTGTAGTATCAAAAATACCTGAACATGAACTATTATATCAACAAGTACAAGCTAAAATACTAAGGATGTAAGGTAATTGATCACATAAACTTGAAATTGCTAAAACCTTCTCATGTTTCTCTATTTAAGAAGACCAAATGAATGCTCTAAGTTGCAAATGAGCAGTCCTAAAGTGACAATCCTTAGAATGAGAGTGCTAAATGATGAAATGATACTCATTATGCCTAACTAAATGCTAATAATTCTCATATATATCCTCAATTCCATTCAAAACTTCTCTTAAATGCTCCATTATAACACTAAAATGCATAATTCAATTATGCCTATGCTCTTAATCAATTTGCCTATAGTAGTAATGTACTTGATAATGGATGTAAAGTGGTGATTTGCATTAAGAAATTCCTCCTATTTTTAGGATTTTCCAAAGGGTAGGGGGTAGAGTGCTTTCACCATGATAAGATGAGAGGGGTTGAGTTGTGTTTCAAATAGGGGACACGATGACAACATGAAGGGTTGGAATATCAAACGCTAAATGAGTGGCTAAGATAGCAAAGCCTTGGAGTGATCCATGTGTTCCCAATCTTCTTCTCTCATTAGCTAATTGACTTTTGTCCCTTAGTGGTTGTTGAAATAATATAGGAATTAATTAAATTCAAACAATTAATTAAATTAGCTATGTAGGGGAATTATATGGGTTGTATCTGATTACTTAATTGAACTATATAATTAATTGATTAAATTAATTACATAGTTTATTTGATTTTTTAAATTTAAATAATCCCTCTTGGCTTGAGTTTAATTAATTATTTCCTTTATTAATTAATCCATGTTTTTGACTTGATTTAACCACATTGAATTTCATTGACCAATTCAGGGTGTATATAAATGCCCCTTTTAAGCAATGTGCGAAACAAATTTTTTCAAAGAATATTTGATTATCTGATTATTGATGCCTAATTTGATGACTGATGTTTGATTTTATGAACTTGGTGATGTAACATTGATCTCTTGATGCTAAAAGCTCGATGTAATTCCCTGATTATGATTTTGATCCATTTTGATGTCTTACTAATGATTTTGAATGATTCATCATCATTATGATCCTATTCCCCCTTAGGAAATGAATTGAAATAAATATGAGTAATTTTGATAATTTTTTAGATTTTAAATGAGTTTTTGATACTTATATGAAAATCCTCATATCGATTTATTTCTTGATAAACAATGACTTGCGTAATTGCCCCTGTCAATATGTTGCATTAAAAAGAAGCCCAATTTTAATTAAATGATCTGGAAAAAATATCCCACCAGAAAGATAAAAGTAGATTTAATAGGTAAATTATGTTTCTCCCTCTCATTTTACATCTTGTTTTTGCAAATTTCTCTTTGAGCTCTATGTTTATTCATTGTTGGAAGCTATGGCTATGACAATCTGAGAGCATTGTTTCGAATGTGGGAGGTGTTTTCAATGTCCAAGAGTATATGGAGCTTCGTTATGTTCCAAAACTTGATTTTTTTTCTTCCAAAATTTATCTTTTTATCTTAAAATCTGATGTATGCACTGGTTTTATTTTATTTGGTCTCTTTTTTAGCGTTTTGGCACCTATGCTAGGCATTATAACACCTATTCAAGATGCTAGAGTGCTTCCATGATGATTTGTAGCACTCATTCTAGGGTTTAGGGAAGTTTTTGAGTACTTATGCATAGAGTTTGAGTGCTTATACCCTTTTTGTGACACTTTCCATATGTTATAGAAATTCCACAAGGAGTTGTGGTGCGTATGCATACTTAGAGGCAAGAGGGATGTGTTTGTGTGCTCCCATAACTAGTTCTGGAACCTATGCATGCCTTGGGCACTTTAAAAGATATTTGAGGGCTTATACAAGGTGATGCAACACCTATGCATGTCTGGGGGTATTTCCATGAGTTTGGGCACTTTGAGTGTTTTTTTTGGTGCTTATGCAATTTGA
Organism: Thuja plicata; assembly: GCA_018584345.1. NCBI lineage: Eukaryota > Viridiplantae > Streptophyta > Pinopsida > Cupressales > Cupressaceae > Thuja > Thuja plicata. The sequence goes on from MU223324.1 coordinate 605,734, forward strand.
TGTGCTTTGTGTGATGATTTTAGGTGCTTTTGTAAGGAATTTCAGCACCTATGCACTTTTATGTGTATATGAAAGTTGTTTAGGTACATATGCATACCAAAATAGCTCTTATGAATGATAATTTTTTTTTAATTTTGCACTTTTGGTCAAAGAACGCATCGTAGTTGATTTGTTGAATGAATATTGATGTTAGTTCCCTAATGTATGATGTTGATTTGAACCAATTTGAATTATGCCAATCTTGATCATTATATTGATGTTGTTTATGTTAATCTAAAATAAGTCATTTCATTCTCAAGATCTAGAGAGATAAAATAGGTTGATACACTCAAGAAGAGCAAGATAGATGATAGGTTGACTAGTTTGATTTACTTTAGATTTTCAAATGATGATGTTGATTGAGTGATTGCATCTCATGAAAAATAGGTTTCTATGGGGAAAGTGAATGTTCAAGGGCTATACCCTTGGCCATTCAGTATGGTACATGATTTATCTCTAGATGATAGATGTGTGATTAGGTGATGCAGTTTGAGGTACTTGCTTCACATGCCCTAGTTTGGCACAAACAAGGGTCTAAGTTTACTGCCTTATTTGAATGATGGCATTCTGATCACAATACACTCCATATTCTTATGGGTGAGATGATGTTTATTCTAGAGGATGTGTACATGATCTTATGGATTCTAGTCATGGGTGAGTTGGTATACTATGATTCAATTTATGATGGAGTGACATGTAGATGAGTTTTTGATGATATGATTATTAGTGATGAGATTATACCATGGTGTAGGATGAGACAAAACTATACCCCTTTTCCATCTGTCTTAGCAGCTTTGATTTCCATATTTTTACTACCAAGTAGAAGTGGACATGGATTTATGATCAGTCTGGGTCACATTCTAGAGGATATGATTACACATCCATGGATATTCACCTGGGGTTCATGTGTACTTAAAGATTTGTATCATGATCTACATCACATGGTATATAGACACAATATAGCTTTGTCAACTAGAGCAGTTTTTATATAGATATGGGCTTGCAAGAATCTCCCGATTATGAGACCAGTTGTAGATGGGATTTTTCCACATGACTATCCCTACATTCATGCATACATAGGTTTGATTTTATAGCGTCAGTTGGGAAAACTGTAGTACTAGAGATGTATGTTGGATGATCTTGATCAGGTATCGTCGGGACCATCTATTAGATGTGAAACATCCCCGTAGTATTAAGATGAGGTCCCATATTTCTTCATGTCTTAATGATTTAGTAGACATACCATGTTTATGGTTGAAAGATTTTTCTTCCATAGTGTTTTGAGAGAGTACGGTTGGAATCAGTGTCTTCCACATGGTGTGGCTCACTACACTCACATCTAGTCAAAGCGATCATTGTGGGGACCTAGTGTTGATTATAGAGCTATTATAGCTAAGGTTTTGGATCTTCATCCTATACGATGGGATTACAGAGATCATATCAAAGATACAGGTTTGATTCCTCAATAGGCACATTGGTATGCTCAGCATCCTTTTCCTAGGTTCTCAAATCCTACTGATCATATTCCCGACATTGATGATCCAAATTCAGAGAGTGATGATGATGATGATCAGGGTGATGGGCCTAGAGGACATCAAATACATAGTCAAGTCATGTTAGAGGAGTTAGAGATTTTTATCCTAAAGGTGGAAGAGCAGATCATGCTATGCCTGGGTGAGTGGTTCATCCTACATATGAGGGAGTTGGGTTAGGTACTATTACTAGTGTACTTCATAGAAAAGGTGGACTAGTCTTGTCTGGTATTGATGATGATGATCAGGATGGTGGTGGTAGGGTGAGGGTTCGAGGTGGACATGATCCTATGCAAGCTAGAAAGATGGATAGAAAATTTCTTCATAGACATGTTGTTGATCCAGTTTTGACACAGGGTAGATATGATCCCTAGATTCCCTTGAGATTCTAGTTCCTTCTATGGATCCTCCTGCACCTAGGCATGATTTTCAAGAATTATAGGTAGGTATGAAAATTTTGCAGAGCTATATTGAAAAAGATATGAGTGTTATACAAAGTTTAGTTACATAGGTATTGTAGATTCAGGCTTAGGTTATTCAGATTGGTCAAAGTTGTGCTCATATAGGTCCTTCATCCAAGCCTCCAGGTGATCCAAATCCCGGTTCTAGTGATATTCCACCTTTAGTATTAGGTGGTGGTACAGAGGCTCATGATAGGCAAAGTTGGTTTTTTCCCTAGTTGGTTTGATGTGTATTGATGTTTAATCACTTATTATTTAGATTTGGATGATGTACACTTTTCTATCCAACTTTTGATCAACTTTTGATAGATAAACTCACTTTTTTTTTATGATTATGATTATCTCCTATTTGATGTCATGATATGTTGGTCTTTGTGTTTTTGATGACATAGACATGAATGCAACTTTTATATGACTATATCTATATGCTTTTTTTTGTGTTTTTCTATGCGCATGTATGGATGCATGGAAATGTGTACTTGATTGTCCTAAATGCTTATATTAGTGCTTTTATGGGTACAAAATGTTTTATGTACATGTGATGATGATATGAAATACAATTTTAGATAAATTAGATGTGAGATGAAAAAATGAATGAACTTAGATGAATGATGATTGCCTTGATATGAACTTAATGCTTTTATTTGATTCAACTAGACGGGTTTAATGCAATGTGATGTATAAATGCTAATGAAATGGAATATATTGTAATGATTAATTCTTAGTGGTATGATAATGTATTTAATTAAATATACAATGAGATAATTCTAAATGATTAATGCTTTTAGTTATTTTTGATATGCAATGATAAGACTTAAATGATAACACATTTAATGATTAATGATAAGTGATTATATACTTAATTCCTCTAATTAATGATTAATGTTTAATGATTCTCCATGCAAAAAATGCACCTATATGAATGATGACGAATAATAAAACTTCCTAAGATTAAATAAAATGCACTTAATGATTAAATGAGATGTACATACTGATTATGCACCTAGATGCAACTTATATAATGATTTAAGTTAAAATGCATTGTTTTTGCTAAAGTCCAACATATTACATTTTCAAGGAGAAATTTTGATGATGTGGCCTTGGTTAAACCACTTTTTGATTTTCATCCCTCCCCTTTTGAAAAATCCCATAACAACTATAGTGCAAGATTGATCTAAAATGAATGTAAAATGCAAATAAGATTGTCACTTATAACTGGATGCATTTATTTTTGTTATTTTCATCATTGAGCTTTTTGGAACATTAAATTGCTACAACCCTCACTGGTTATATTTTCAACCATGATGGTCTGAATACATTTTTCTTCGGATTTCAATATTGAAATTTGTACAACCCTCACTGGTTAAATTTGCAAACCATGGGAGTATGAATACCATTTTCTTCGGATTCAATTTTGCTAGTGGATTTTGGCATTAAGATATGAGAAATCTAAATGTACAAGGTATCCGATTGCGTAAATAGACAAAGATTTGATCACTATTTATATATAAATGTCCTCGATGATTCTTTGATGATCATGTCATTAGATGAACGTGCACACTTCTAGGAATCAACCTCACAAGCATAAATCAAGAAAATATCATGCATCCATCATTTATTATCTATTAAAAATACATCATTGATATTCTAATAAGACATGATACAAAAATCAATAAACACCATTGAACTATCTTTTCTATTTGTTTGTTTGATCCATTTTCTCAGAAAAGTTTCATCCATTTTGATTCTTGTTCACATTGTTTGATTTGGATGTTGTAGCTTAGCTTTTGATGTGCTTAACTTGTGAATTTGTTATGGGTCAAGTGTTTGAATGTTTTAAATTTGATGTTTGGATCAATGGAAAGGTGTTCCAGGTTTTTTTTCTTGATTTTTGATGAAGTGTGTTGGAGTCATACTTGTATGTATTTCTTTGATGAGCTCTTTGAATTTTAATTGTGCCCCTAGTTGGATTTAAAAATTATAATGGACCAAGGCAATTTTCAAAACCATGACAAAACCTTTATGTACAAATGCATCTTTGAGACTTTTAAGGGTTTATTATGACTATGCACAAATGACAGAATGTAGTGGGATATATACAAGGATGGGGAAATGAAAATTGGAAAGCAACTAGGATTGACTTAACTCAGGTCAAATGGTGCATGTTTACCAGGTTTTCACCACTTGGGTTTATTGCAATTTTTCTCTTTGTTTTTCTTTTTTTGCTACCAAGGTGCCTATTGCTAGGTTTTCACCAAGGCACTTTTATCTTATTTTTTTTTTATGTTGTTTTTAGATTTATTCATGATAATTTTTTTACTATACAACATGATTCTCTTTCATTTGATACTCTCTCCTCTTATACTATTTCAACAAATTCTCTTTCATATGATTTAGGAACAAACCCGCTTTAGGTGTATTCTATCAATGGGTTCTTTAATCTCATCTCCATAGAAAGTGGCTAGTTTATAGTTTATTATTTCATATAAAATTGTCACAGTAAAGGTTCCTAGCCCATTTTCCTAAAATTTTCCTTTTTTTTCTCTTTCTGATTGATTCCTTGGATTCTCTCTTAGGACTAGGTCACCAACTTCAAAGTTTCTAGGTTCGATCTTCTTACTATAATTTCATGATATTCTCTATTGGTAGACCTTGAGATGATCCTATGCTTGGGTTTGATGCTCTTCAATCAATTCTAACTATTGTAATATAGAAATCCTATAATCCTTTTCTGTTAATAAGCCATGTAATGAGACTTTTAAGGATGGAATTTCCACTTCTAAAGGCAAAACTGGTTCAACCCCATATACTAGTGAAGATGGTGTTTCTCTAGTAAGCATTCTAATGATTATTCTATAGGCCCATAATGCTGGATTCAATTGAATATGGAAATCCCTATCGAAATCATCAACTATTTCCTTGAGAATTTTGAGAATGATTTTTTTATAAGCTTCAGCTTGACCATTTCCACAAGGGTAGTATATTGAGGAGAAATGTTGAACATGACATTGAATTTATCACACAATTCCTTAACATCCTCGTTTTAAAACTATTTTCCAATATTTTTATTATGGCACATGGAAAAGCATATCTACAAATTATATAGTTCAAGATAAACATGGATATTTATTTTCATGTAGCAGTTGATAAGGGCACAACTTACACCCACTTTGTAAAGTACTTAGTTGCAATTATGATATACTTATGACCATTGGATGAAGGTGGATATATCATTTCTATCAAATAAAACCCCCATTGATATAAGGGACAAGGTGTGGTAAGTGGATGCAACTCCTGAGCTGGTACATGTATGAGGTTCCCATGATATTTCCATTTCTAACAAAGCTTTACAAACTGACAAATATATTTTTCCATCATTGGCCAATAGTATCCCATCCTAAGAATTTTCTTGGCTAAGTTAAACCCACTAGAGTATGACCAATAGATACCCTCATGAATGTATTGTAAGGAAATTTTTTGATTCCTCAATCTCTAGACATCTAAGTAACATTTCATCAAGACCTTTGCAATACAATGTGTCATAGATAAGGGTATGAATTGAGGCCTATCTTATAAAGTTTCTTTTCTGGTTTCTATATTAGTCCATGGATAAGGTATTGTCTTTGAGGTAGGTATAAATGGGACCATATAAAGGGGAATCATGACCCACAGTTAGGAAAAATATTTAGGATTCAAGTAGGTTGTAAGAGGGTTTCACCACTTCTTCCACCAAGAATTCATATTTAGCATTTTGATCTGGTACTTGTAGAAGAGAGGAAAATGTACCCATAGCATCTACTACCTTATTTTTACCTCTTGGAATTTGTTCAAAAGTGATCATGAAAAAATACTTCTTTATATCATCCACCATATTTTTGTAAGGTATTAGCGTTTTGATCCTTTATAAAGTATTCATCATTGATTTTATTAATCACTAATTGGAAATGACCATATATATATATATGATTCTATCACTCTCCATTCTAAAGTCATTATGATGCCAATTATAAGTGCCTCATAATTTTCTATGTTATTTATCCATGGGAACAAGAGTTTAAATGGTTTGGGAATGGTGTATCTGTGAGGTGTGATAAGGAGTATGCCTACCCACGATCCATGTTGAGTATATGACCCATCAAAGTATATTGTCCATGTTTTGACTTCAATGTTGAGAATATCTACATCCGATAATTCAACTTGTATTGGTTCTTCACTTGATAATGGAGCTTATGTTAACTGATCTTCTATAACTTACCCTTTAATAGCCTTTTGTTCAACATATTCAAGGTTGAATTAACTTAACACCATTACACATTTAGACAACCTTTTTGTTAGTGTTTCTTTACTAAGAAGATATTTGAGAGGATCTATCTTAGCAATGAGCTTTATCTTAGGTGCCAGCATATAGTGTGTTAGTTTGTGGGAAGCAAAAACTACTGCCAGGCATGCTCTTTCTATAAAAATATAATTAAGCATATATATTATCAGGGTTCTACTATGATAGTATATTTATTTTTAATTTTAATTTTCATCTTATAGTGCTACTAAAACACCCAATGATCTTTCTGTGGGTTAAATATAGAGAAATAATGGCTCTCCCGAGATTGGTGGCATCAAAATTGGTGGATTCATGAGATATTTCTGTAAAAGTGAAAAAAATTCTTTACACTGAGTATCCTATTTTAATAAGAGGTCTTTGTGTAATAATTTAGTAAAGGAGTGAAAGTTTTCTACCAATTGTGAGATAAAACTCCTTATTGATTGCTTGCTTCGTTGTAAAGATCTCAGTTGGATGTTGTTTCTAGGTGCCCCCATTTTTATAATGGCTTTGAATTTTGTGGGGTCAACCTCTATACCTTTTTTTGATACAATATAACCAATTAATTTTCTTGATTGGACTCCAAAAGCCCATTTTTTGAATTTAATCTTACTTTGAATGTCTCCAATCTTGTGAAAATTTTCTCTAAAATAGGCAAGTGTTCAATTTTTGTATGTTATTTTGCTAATATATCATCCACATAGTCCTCCATTAAAGTATGCATGATATCATGAAATATTGTGGTCATGGATCTTTGATATGTCGCTCCAACATTATTGAAACCAAAGGGCATGACATTCAAATAGAATGTACCCCATGCACAAGTGAAAGAAGTTTTATCATTATCCTCTAGAGTTATCTTCATCTGATTGTAGCCACTAAAGCTGTCCATAAGTGAAAACATTAATTGCACACCTCTGTTAAATCCACTATTGTGTCAATACTTGGTAAAGGGATGTCATATTTAGGGCATGTTTTGTTTAAATTCCCAAAATCCATCCACACTCTTATACTTTTATTTAGTTTGGAGGCTAACACTATGTTTGAGATCCATTCGACATAAGAAATGGCTCTAATGAAACTCGATTCTAAAAGCTTTTCCAATTATTCTTTGACCAATAGAGCTACATGGGATGCATCTTTCTCAAAATTTTCTTAATTTTTTTTAACATCTAGTACAATATTCAAATGATGCATAATGAGATTAGGGTCTAATCCAGACATGTCTGCATATGACCATACAAAGTTTACTTGTTTGTTCTTAAAGAATTCAATATACTCTTTCCTTTCTTTGGTTAGAGACCTTTCTAGGTGACTAATCTTTTGTTCTGTTTCACTGTCAATGTTAACCCCCTCTGTAGGTTCTATCAAAATAGGCGATCTCTTTTCATCATGCTCAGGTAAGGTTTCAAATTTCTCATCCTTAAGTGACACAATTGGGTTTTCACCTTTGGATTCATCATTTGTTTTTATTACCACATAATGGTTTTCACCACTAGATCTTTCCACTTTTCTTTTTCTTTTTCTTTTTGTTTTTGGTTTTTTTTTTTGTTTTGTTTTTGTTTTTGTTTTTTCTCGACTAAGAAATTTGACACCTTCCTCCCTTGTATATTCTTAATATGATTTACTGGTGAAATAAGGTTAAACCACATTTAGATATACTAATAAGTAATGGTCCTTTTGGAACGTAGGTATTTTGGTTGGCTCAAGTTGTTCACAATCAATTAACTTAGGATGAAGAAGGGGTAAAGGGTCAATTGGAAAATTTGGGTCCATAAGAGTTAGGGTCATTATTTCATTGGAAGGCTCATACATTGTATTACTTAAATCAATATATGTTTTCTCTAGATGGTCCATATAGCTAGGATCAAAAGTTTACTCACTAGATTCCTCTTGAGTTTCTTTTGGGAAAAACTATTGTACGTTAAACCCAGAGCAAGATAACTCTAAGAATGATGACCTACATAAGGTTCTCCTACTCATTCTTGAATTGTAATTGGTATTTCCTTTAGTGCAGAGTTATAAGAATGGATAACATCAATTTCTTTGTCATGACAAGATTCCTTGGATAATAAAACCCATTCATATTCATTTGAGTCATCCTCACTTTATAAATCTAACATATTGATGTGTTCATAAGGATTAGAATAATTCTTTGGATTATGACCTTGCTCCAAATACCCTATTCCTAATTTTTCTTTACTAGACCTCCATATGGGCTGTATAGGTTCCAATAACCCTTTATTTATCTTACCTAGAGGTCTTGATCCTTGATAGCCTATTTTCTTTATGATTTGATAACCTTTCCCATACTGATGAGTAGGGATACTATTGTGTTGAACCCTTTCACTTGAATTTTCTTGTTATTCATCTTTATACAACCACTTTAAGATTTCATTGACTTCTTCTTCATCTGAGTAAGTGCTAACCCTTACAAAATTTTCATTATATTTGTGAGGTTTTTGACCTTTTGAATAAAATTTTTTGCCATGGGATCTAGGAGAAGTAAGAATATCCATAAATTATATAGAGTATTATCCTACCCCTTTTTGATGAATTATGCATTACTTTTCAAAATTATTCATCATGATGTCCATCTTTTTATAGTATGTCATTTTTTATTTCCTCTTTTCTAATTTAGAGGATTTTAATCCCTCTTGAATACAAGAATTTGAGTAACAAGGATTCCCTTTATTTGATTCTAGGAAACTAACCATTTCTTTTGGATCTTATTTTTCTTTCTCTTTAACTTTTGAACTTGGAATAGGAATGTCTTCATCTTTTTGCTTGGGTAAACTTGATGTAGAGCCTCCACTATTATGAAGAAAAAATGAATCTATCTTTGGTTTAACATTCTTACAGTATTGGAAGGGGTTCAAATCTCCACCAAAAGTTATTTCTTGACCCATGTATGGAAACTTCACACATTTATGATAAGTGGAGGGTACTTCTTACATGTCATGGATCCACAGTCTACCCAACAAAATATTGTATGTAAAATTAAGGTCTAAATCTTAACTTAAATTGTATCCTTTTGAATAGAACCCCATTTAATTGGTAAGGTGGTTATCCCTTTGAGGACCTTTCTTCATCATCATATGCATTTATAGTTATCTTTCTTTTAGGATCAATGGAATTCTTAGAATATCCTAAGGCTTTGGCAAAGTTTAATGTACATATATTTAGACTGAAACCTCCATTGATTAGGACTATTTTGACCCTATTCTTTTGGATGAGACTTAAATATGCAAGGGTAGATTTTCAGGATGGTACAAAGACATAATTTTTCTTATAAAATGAAAGAAAATGGGGAGAAATGAGGTGACAAACCATATTTTAAAATTATTTTGCATCCAAGTTATTGGGAACCATCTTATCCACTAGAGATTTCTCCAAAATTTCCTGTTGTGTAGGTGAAAGTTTAAGAAACTCCAAGATTGAAATTTGAGCTGGTGTATTTCGGAGTTGATAAAAAAAATTGTATTTCTTGGATGAAAATGATGATGGATTAGGTAATTTTGGTATAGTGGAAACTCCTGGCAAGGTGATTTTGGAAACTTGCCTCCTAGGCACAACATTGGAAGATTCCTTTTCTTGTTTGTTTTTCACCACAACTATATTTACGATATTTTCATGGCTAGAATGAGATTTGATAGTATTATCATTCGTATGTGCAAAATTGACCTTGTTATATCCTCTCCTGTAGTTTTGATTAGAAATTAAAGATTCACCTTTGTCATGATTCAAGAAAGGGGTCCTAAATGTTGTTTAGTATTCATTATTCTTTGGACCATCCAATTGGATTGTACCATCATCAATGAGGTCTTGTGACAAATGTTTCAACCTCATACATTTGTTAGTTTTATGCCCTTTATTAAAATGATATTGAAAATGAGTGGAATCACTCCACCATGATGGCTTCACTTGAGGTTCATATGGTCTCAAATTATGATTTTATTCACAATGAGTATTCTTAGGTCCATCTCAAGTGTTTCTCCCAATGGGGTAAACTTTCTTCTTCATGCTGAAGTAAATTGAGACATGAAGTTGTGTTTAGACTTTTTATTTCCTTGGTTGTTGTTGAAAGAGTTATTATTGTTAAAAGGATTGTTGGGGGATTGATTGACATTATTAGTTTGACTTGTGGAACAACTTGAAATGTTGAAAGGTTTTGGTTTTAGATTATGGGCTTCCACTACTCCTTAATTGACTAAATGCTTGTTGTTATTATTCAACCAAAACATTGGTTTATCATTATTATTGTTTTTTAAAGAATTGTTGTTGAAATTGGTATTATTTTTATTCGAAAAAACTTTATTATCCTTGTAGAGATTTAGTTAACCATGTTACTTACTAAAGCATCTTCTATTTTGATTACATTTCTATTATTTTTAAAAATTTTTGTGGAAATTGAAGTTGTAACTTTAAGTTCAATATTGTATTCAAGTTGTTTATGATTATAGCCATATTTTCCTTCTCAGGTACACTTTGTGGATATTTAGCAAAGACTCTTTTCTATCTTTGTACAAAATGCAAAAAGGCTTCTCCACTTATTTTCTTTGTATTAAATAGGTCTAACATGATGATTTCCCATTCAATGTTGTAGTAATATTGATTGATAAATTTAGATATCAATTCTTCAGTATTTATACCCGGAGGTAACTTTGAAAACCATTCTATTATTGTCCCACCAAGGCTTCTAGGAAACAACCTCATCAAATAAGTGGGTTCATGGAGGAATTACACACTCAATGTGTGAAATGCCCTTATGTGGTATTGTGGGTCTGTTGTACCCATATACTTTTCATATTTAGGGAATACCATGTTTTGAGGAAAAGGTTTCATAAATAGATTCTTATCAAATGGGAAAGGGAAAATGTCTTCTATTAATAATTATTTTAGAGAAGTTTCTTTCTTTAGTTTATCTATTTGTGCTTGTAAAGATTTAATTTTTTGGTTCATAGCTTTTAAAGGAGTGTCTTCTTCCTCATCTAATGTTAATTTGGATGTGCCAAAGTTATGAGGGAGTTTAAACCCTAGTTGAGCTAAGGTGAGGAAATATCTATCTTTGTCTCTTTCTAAGATCTTTTCCATCATCTTTAAAAACATATGGTTTTTGGAAGCCTCATTAACCTTTTCTTTGATTAATTCTTCATCATGGTCATAATTAATTTCTTTGGTGTTGTTAGCCTCATACGACAAATTAGTTTTCATTGAAACTTCCCCTTTTTCTTCCTCTTGATTATTTTCTTAAAAGAGTTGATAAGAGAATGAGGTGTCTCATCTAGATAAGGTTTTTCTTCTCTAAGAATGGTTTTGGCTTCTTGCAAAGGAAACTTGATATAATCAGACCATGTTAAAACTGACATGAAAAGGAGTTTTGGATATTTGTTGAAATAGTATCCTTTTGAGAAGAATGATGATGGTTAGAAATTATGGATCTTTTAAATGAATTTTGTTTTCTTTGAGATTATGTATCATCAAATATAGAAAGAAAAAAGACACATATTATCTAACCTTTAAAAATCTACACCAAAATGTATATTCTCAAATATTTTATCAAGGCCTTTACAATAAAACACTTCAATCAATCTACCGATAGTAAATTTTGGTTTAACATGGTTTGAATAGGTAGTCTTACTAATTAACTAGGATTTTGATCAAGGGTCCCATTCAAAACCATGTTATGAATGCATTAGAAGGCCTCATGGTAGCGTAAATTCTATTTAGGTCCTATATGTTGGCAGTAGGTTAGCATCCCCCATGGGATTCAAAACATGGTTTAACAACCTCCTGTGGATTCTATAAGTCTAGTTGTTGTATTGAGCATTAATAGGTCGATCTTTTGGTACAACAACAACCCTAGCTTCTAATAAGTCGTATAAGAACTTGGTCAGAGGTTTAAATCACACAGGCCATAGAGAGTGACGTTGGGAGGGGGATTGTGATACTCTAAAGAGATATTTTATTGTGATTAGTTTTGTCAAAGTCATATTGGCTATGTATGTCAGTCCTAAAAGGAGAAAGAGAAAACATAGTTAGTTGGTGAAGCAAACTGAGGAGCCGGTAAAGGCAGAAGCTTTCATTTACCGAGTAGTGAGCAATAGGCACCAACCAAATACAATTACCAAGATGATAAGTGTTAGGCACTAAGAAGTGCATGATAGTTACCGAACCGAGCATATATGTCACCAGAATATAAAAACTTTGTTACCGAGCAACATAGAGCCGATATATCAATTGAAGGCAGATACATTGAATTTGGATGCTGAGCACACATTTTATGGAATTCAAGAAAGCATTAGTTACTTCATTGGGATCATAACACATGATTGTATAGACTCTCGAGGAAGATCCACCAATGGAAAAATAGAAGATGGAATAAATAGTACATTCAAAATGAAAATAATTTTTAACCACTTAATCTCTATCGTTGAAGGAGATAATTTCCACCGCTTCAAGCTGATATAAATATAGATGAGTATGAAGGAAAAATATGAGGACAAAGAGGCTACGTAGAAGATAGGAGATAAAGAGTAGAGAAGAGATATATGCAAAGATCGAAAAGAAGGTGCAGAGCTACCGAGTGCAGAGCAGTGAGTGTAGAACAACATAGAGAAATTTGTTCGGATGTCACTGAGTGTAGATTGAGGTAATATATATATTCAGTATTGAGCATAGAAGAGTCTTAACAACATTTTATTAAAGCAATTACTATAGACAGTTTTGTATAGAGGGTTATTGTATTGTGAAGAGTAAAAAACCCTTTAATAGTGTAGGCCCTTATATGTCTTAATTTATAAATCCTTTAATATGGTACATCTATTAGATTAGAGATTGTAAATTCCTTTAGCAAGGAAGACTGAATAATTCTTTTTGTACTCCTAATAGGGTATAGTACTCTTAACAAGGTAAGCTATCAGAAATAGCTAACATTGTAGCTCTAACCGAATAACCTTTATTATATAGTAGTAAAGATTTGTGCACGTCATTCCCACCACAGTTTTCCCCTCTGAAAAGGGTTTTTGTGTGACAAAAATATTGGTTTTTATGTGATGTGTTTAGATGTTTTCATTTATGTGATTTATGATGATTTAAGGAAAAGTATTGAACTCAGTAATGGATCAGCATAAGTGATAAATGTTCTGAATATATGACAATTTTTTTTGAAGTACTGATTCACCCCTCCCCTCTCAGCACTTAACTTTCCATAATTATTCCAACAATTGGTATCAGAGCTTGGACTCTTGAAATAAGGGGTTAAACACCTGAGAGTGAAAAGATTACAGCTATGGAAAGTTATAATAATTTTAAGAATATCGAAATCTCTTGACTGAATTAGAAAATGCACATGATATTAATGTTGATCTAAAAAGGGAATTGGATAATTGATTCAAGATGAGAAAGCGGTTAGCTGCTGAATTGAAATCTACACAAGAACATGTTCAGGAACTTGAATCTACATCTGAAGAAAGTCAAAATGATGAATCTGAAACAATTAGTGAAGAAATGATGGAAAAGAACAAAGCACTTATTGACCAATTGAGACTGAGAAAGAAAGATCAAGAAGTTAAAGGTGTTAGAATGGCTGAAATACTTGAATAAAAAAGAATAGCAGAAGATGCTCAAAGAATGACAGAAGAAGATAAAAGTCAAGCTGGAGCAAGGCTATCAGAAAAGGATAATGAGATAATGAGAATAACACAAGCACACTATTCTATGACCGACCAACTTGTGAGTGTAAATCATGAGATATCTAGGAAAAAATTTGAGAATCAAACACTAAAATATGAGATTGAAAGATTGACTAGTGAACTCAGAGCAGAGAAAGAAGAAAATGAAATACTGAAGATGAATGAAGAAGCATCAAAGAGGTTTGAAAAATAGGTTAAAAATCAGAGACAAGTGGGTGATACATCTGGACTTGGATTTACTGAAAACAACACTACCAAGAAGGGATAATCCTCTAATCAAGCTACTAAACCAGGTACCGCTACCACACTGAAGAAAAAGAAACCAAATTGCTATCATTGTGGGAAATATGGACACACAACTAATGTCTACAGAATTAAATGAGGTAAGTCACTGAGCTTTTCAAAATTTGATGGATATTATTATAATTGCAATAAGTACAGATACCAAGCATTTGAATGTAGAACAAGAGTTGCTAACAAAACAAGGAAATCAAAGTTCAATGGGTATTGCAATATTTTCAATAGATATGGTCATAAATGTATTGAGTGCAGGTCACAAAGAAGAAATGATAGATGGGTGCCTAACAAATAAAACACACCTAGTAACCAAAATTTTGCACCATATAATGGAAAGAGAACATCAATACCATGGGACTACAATACAAGAATTTCTTGTTCATTACGTGGAAGATATGGACACATTGCAACAAATTGTATTTTATTGCATGGAAGAAATAACAGAAGATCATGGAGAAGTCGTGGCATGGCATGTTTTCATTGTCATAAGGTAGGTCGCCTAGCCAAAGACTACAAGAACCGAGGTAAAGCCCCAACCAATGAATAGACACATGATAAAGGAAAACTGAATGTTGAAGAAATGAGAAATCAAATGAATAAGACACAGAGAAAGAAGACTCCCGATGAAGGAAAATAACTTGGAATAGTTGAAGGCAATGAATCCTCAGGATCGAGTGCACCTAACTCCACCTAATCAAAGAAAGGTATGTGTAGAAGCTGTAAAGTTAAATTTCAAATCTTAAATAAGTTCCTAACCATCTATGCAAAGATCCATATTAGCATATGTAGATGCGTTTGGATCTATGTTGTGATTTCAATGCCCTATATTTGATCGGTGTAAGGAAATGTTATTTTGGTTCATTTAGTAAAAGAAAGTGATATGTGGTGATCGGTAAAAGACAATTCAGTGAAAGCATTAATTTCTATTATTATAGCCTTTGGAAATCCTAAATGATGAAAAGGTATAAATAGACTGCTTTGGCTATCATTATCACTTACCTTTTTCAAAGAGCAATTGAGTGAATTACAGAGATGAACCACTTGAGAACTTCTGAGCGATTGTTGAGGTAATCCTAATCTGAGTTAAGCACATTTGATTTGATTTTAAGTGATTTTGTGTGTTGACCTAAGATGTGGAAGTGTAACCAAGTTATTGGAAAGCAAACCTTATTTCAATCAACCGTCTTAATTCTAAAAGCAATTCCACCTAAGATGTAAAAACCTACTAAAATTGAGAAGGTTGACCTAGCCAACCTGAAGTATAAGATACCTCCTACAAAGTCTGCACAACCAGATTTGATGGGGGATCTCTCATCCATTCCTCTAAGAGTTATTTTGACTAAAGACAATCATGTCTTCATCCTTTGTAAGACTGTGTGAAGCTAAAATATTAATCAACACATATTTCTAGAATCTATGTGATAATGGAAAAATGAAGGTTGACCACTGTTAGAATGCATATGAATAACTGAGAGGGGGGGGGGGGGGGGAATTAGTTATCCTCAGGNGTGAATTAGTTATCCTCAGGTCTAGATGTACCAATTGAAACTTTATATCACTTTAAACAACTTAGATCTGCTCAACAACAATAGCATAAGTCAACAACATAAATATGCAGTTTACTGTTAAAATGTAATCAACTTGTAGAAACTTAACAGTAAAACACAACTTAAACATTCACACAAGTTGACACCATTATTTAACATGGAAACCCAAATTGGGAAAAACCACGAGTAACATGCTACCAATTTTTCACTCTTCTGAAGTGAGCTCTTCTAAGAGCCAACCCTATTAAAGGTTACAAAACACATTGCTAAATGTGACCTGGTTAAAGGATTTAATCACCCTATCAGGAGTGGCCTTGTTAGAGGTCTTAGAACATTCCACCTCAATGTAACCTTGCTCAAAGGATTTATACAATGACTGTTAGGTCAACTTAATTAAAGGTTTTTGACTGATACAATGGTTAGAAAGTAATCAACATGTGTGATCTGTTACATACAACTTACTTTGCAAATCCAAATCCTATTCAGCTCTTATGCTAATTCACTGAGTGGCCTCCATTCTCATTTAAATCTTTAGATTTTCTTAGAAATCCATCAAGCAATCACTTTTGCAACTCTCTGCTTTTCTGTTCAGCCTTCTTTGCTAGATCATGCCAATCAGTCAATTAACCATGCAATTATCTTGCATACACTTTTCAAATACATACATATCTTTTAATAACCCCTTAAAATTATCTTATACATCTTCATCTAGGTAAAATAAATCTTTGCCGCTTAATCAAGATCATAGATCTTAGGTTAGGTCAGATCCAATAGATCTTTTGAGCTTTACATTTAATTTATTTCTCCAAAGTAATCATTAATTAAATCTTGGATCCATGAATTAATTATGGTTACCCATGCATTTAAATAGTGTGGATCAATCATACTTATCCTCAATTAAATCTACATATCCCAATAATTGAAATTATGTCGGCCAGAGATCTCAAATCTCAACAACTACCAAAATATTATTGCTCGGCCAACACTATGTACTTCCACTCGGTCATCACTATTTTCCTTGGCAATTTATTGATGCTCGATTGAAACATAGAAATTATGCTCGACATATACTAGTGCTCGGTCGACACAAACTTCAGTCGGCATATACTGTTCCCAGTAAACTGACATCTTGACTTAGTGTAATGGATAAACAACTTATTACTTTCCAATGTGCCAACTGATCAAGTACCCTTGTGATTTCCCATAAATCAACCATTTCACTTGGTCTTCTTGTTATCCTTGCCTTCAAATCTTCTTCAACAATCAATAGATATGGTACTTCAAACAGATAGCAATAGTCTCACCAGTTAAGGTTTGAAATCAATGAAAAAACAACAATTTTTTACATTGTAGCTTTCCAACAATCTCCCTCTTTGGCATTGATGGCAACACTAAACATTAAAAGAATAATTTTACAAAGTTACCATACAATCCAAAAATTCTTCCTATGTTCCTTGATATGAACAAATCTTCATTAATGTCTTTAGCTTCATTCTGATTCTCATCTTGTAAAACATTTTTGCCTCGGTGTCTGTTACCACACAAAAATATTTCTATTTATCTTCATCTATAGACTCTCTCTTTTAGTAAAACTCTCCCTATTTCTCTAAGTATAGTAATTTCTCCCTCTTTTAGTAAACTTTTCCCTCTTTGAAAAAAATGTCAAAGACGTTGACATCTTTATCATGCAGATTCTTCTGTTCTAACTCAGTATCATGTTGTTCCTATCATCTTGCTTATGACTGATCCTCTTTTCTATCCTTGTCTGTCTTTCACAACTTTAGGCAACATCCTAAAGTGTGACTTCCTATGCATCAATGTGTCAAATATTCTGAATATAATATTTGATGCAACATTTCCATTCTGAACTAATTAGCCTCAGTTAGGGGAACCACCCCTAATTTACCTTGCAGATACTCATGAGCATCTTCAGGTAGTGATTTTTTAAAATATGTCTGCTAACTATTCCTTAGTATGCACATATTCCAGTCTCACTTCCTTGTGTTGAAATAGCTCCCTCAAGTAATGATACTTGATAGCTATATGCTTTGTCTTAGAGTGCATCATAGGATTCTTAGAAATATTAATGGTACTCATGTTATCACAATATAACAACTGGTTCTGTGATTTGTTCTTTCACACCTTTCAATAGTATCTTCAACCATACAATATTAGAGTAGTTAACTGCTACTGCCACATAGTCAGCTTCAGTTTTAGATTGTGAGGTGAAATTCTATTTCTTGCTTGTCCATGAAACCAATCTCTTTCCTAAAAGAAATGTGCCACCTATGTTGATTTTCCAGTCATCCATATTTCTAGCCCAATCAGAGTCAGTGTAAACTCTAAGATCAAACTTATCATTCTTTTTGTAATATAGACCATATTTATTTGTTCCTTTCAAATATCTTAGAATTCTTTTTACTTCCATCATATGAGTTTCCTTGAGATTAGCATAAAATCTTGCAACAATTCCAACAACCAGAGCAATATAAGGTCTGCTGTGTATGACATATTGCAGCTTTCTAATCATTGACCTGTAAAGGGTTTGATTCACTTCTTTTGTATCATCATTTTTGTTAACTTTTGTCCAGTAGCCATGGGTGTAGTCACTGGTTTTGATTCTTCCATTCCAAAAGTTTTTATTATCTCCTTGACATATTTTGATTGAGTAATATAGATACCATTCTTTATTTGATATATTTGCAAGCCAACAAAGAATTTGATTTCACCAAACATAGACATCTCAAATTCAGTTTGCATTTCTTTTGTGAATGTTTGGCATAACACATATTCTCCACCAAATATAATGTCATCAACAAAAACTTCAGCTAATAAAGTACCTTTATTTTGTTCTGTCTTCAAATATAGATTGTTGTTGTCATTGGTTCTTGCAAATCCAATCTTTATCAAATAATTGTGCAATCTCTCATACCATTCTCTTGGTGCTTGATTCAGTCCATATAGTGCCTTGTGTAATCTGCAAACCATGTTCCTCTTGCTTGGGTCATCAAATCCATCAGCTTGTTAAATGTACACTTCTTCTTCTAATATTCCATTTATAAATGCTGACTTTACATCCATCTGATAAACTTTAAAAAATTTGTAGGCTATATATGCAAGTAAGGATCTGACTCCTTCCAATCTTGCAACTGGGGTGAATTTTTCTCCATAATCAATTCCTTCCTCTTGTGCATAACCCTTGCATACTGGTCTATCTTTATTCCTTGTTACTTCTCCATGTTCATTCAACTTATTTCTTAATACCCACTTAGTACCAATTACATTATTATCTTTCGGCCTGGGTACAAGTGTCCAAGCCTTATTCTTCTCAATCTTTTCAATCTCTTCATTCATGGCTTGTGTCCAGTCTTCATTTTCTAAGGCACCATTTTTTATAGTTTTAGGCTCAAAATCACATAACAAGCATGTACTGTCTCTCAACTTACTTCTTTTCATAACTACATAATATTTTGATCCTATGATTTGATCAGGTTTGTGGTGCCTCCCCACATACTTTGCTAGAGTAGGTTCTCGCTTTGCTTAAGATTCAATATTCTCATTCAATTCAGGTTGATCTTGTGTCTCGACATCTCCATCATATAGCTCGACAATTACCTCTTGTTGCCCGACAACCTCATTCTGTGACTCGACAGGTACTAGCTGTTGCTTGGAAACCTCATTCTCTGGTTCAGGTAATACTTTAGAATCTTCCTCATCCAGATAGACAAATGATTTGTAACTTTTAGGTTCTTGTGTGCTTTCTGCTTCATTTATTTCTGCATATTCATCAATTCTAACATTTGCACTTTCCACAATTTTGTTAGTGTTAGAATTCAAACACTTATATGCTTTACTTTTAGTTGAATAGCCAATAAATATACCTTCCTCACCTTTAGCATCAAGTTTTCCATTTATTTTATCCTTCAGTATGAAGCATTTACTTCTAAAGACTTTGAAATATCTTGCATTAGGTGCATATCCATACCATAGCTCATAAGGTGTAGCATTAGTACCTTTTTTAACTTGTACTCTTTTCAGGGTATAGAGTGCTATACTTACAGCTTCTCTCCAATATTTATGTGCAACATTTTTTTCCATCATTAGTGTTCTGGCATAGTCTATGATAGATTTGTTTCTTCTTTTAGCAATACCATTCTGTGGTGGTGTTCTAGGTGCATACATATGTCTTTTTATACCTCAGTCATTGCAAAACTTGTTAAACTCATTAGAAATAAACTCGCCTCCTCGATTAGATCTCAAACATTTTAAACTTTTACCTGTTTCCTTTTCAACTTTTGCCAAGTACCACTTAAATAACTAGAATGCATCAGATTTTTCTTTAAGAAATGTAACAGTCATCATTCTGGAGTAATCATCAACAAATAGAATGAAATATCTATCTACACAGTAACTTTTCTCACCAATGGGACCACAAAGGTTAGTATGAATGAATTCTAGAATTTCCTCAGAAGTATGAGTCTTTCTTTTGAAACTAGATTTAGTCATTTTTCCCAATTGACATTGCTTACACATTGCATTTTCAAGTTTATTTAACTTAGGCATCCCTCTAACCTTTTTCAATTTGCTTATGCTTAGCAAGTTATCAAAGTTTACATGACACAACCTTTTATGCCATAACCAAACATCATTATATTGTACAAACAAGCTTGTCTCATCAGCTAAGTCTAGATAGAATAAGTTACCTTTTGTTTTCTCTCCACTTCCAACTATTTCTCTAGTGGCATCATAGATCTTTGCCTTCTTGTGATGGAATTCAACTCTATAACCAGAAGTATTCAGCTGTGCAACACTCAATAAATTATAGTTAAGATCATCAACCCAATATACATCATCACATCTGATCTTATTAGTCAAGTTAATTGATCCTTTCCCTTTAATAAGACATGGTGCATCATTTCCAAATTTAACATAACCACCATTGCACTGATCTAACATTTCAAATTTATCCTTATCACCAGTCATGTGATGTGAACAACCACTGCCAATAAACCAATAGTCACCTTTACTCATGTAAGAAATTAATACAGTTTTCTCATCATCATCAGAATCATCTTTCATAGCAACATACACAAATTCTATATCATTTTCATCAGAATTATCAGTTCCAATGTCAGAAGCTTCCTCAGCTATATAGCAAGATTTCTTACCTTTGTCTTTGTAATCCTTATACTTTCTGAAGTCTCGATCATCCTTTCTGTCTTTTTACTTTCTGTCTCTTCTTTCATCTTTGTCATTCTTATCATGACATCTAGCAACAATATGACCAAATTTGTTACATGAAAAACAAATGATAGGAAGTTTACCTTTAAATTTTCCTTTTCCTCTAGATAGTCTTCTTGCCATAAGTGCCTCAAGTTCTTTTAGATCATCATCTATAGTGTTGATGTTACTATTTACACATTTCTTCCCTTTCTTTGATTTGTTAAGGACCAATTGGGATCTGAAAGAAGAATCAATAGCTTGTGGAGTGTAGTTATCAAAATTTGACATCTCAAATGCAGTAAGTTTGCCAACCAGACCTTTTAAAGTCAAATTTTTATTAGGAGTACATCTTAATTCTTGAATTGTAGAGACTTTAATAGCATATATAGGAAGCAGAGTTCTCAGTACCTTGTGATGACATGTAACCTTTAACAGGGTTGGCTCCTGACAGGGCTCACTTCAGAAGAGTGAAAATTTGGGGTACCGGTCCCAGTGGTTTTTCCCTTAACAGAGTTTCCACGTTAAAATATTTGTGTTATGTGTGTATGGTTTATTACTTTAGTGTTTTAAATTTCACATAAGCATTTATGGATTGACTGGTATACTCTGCATATTTACTAAGTATTGGTAAATATAGTTTACTGCTTATCGGTTATCAAGGAGAAAAAGGAGAAAAAGGATAGACAAGGTAAACCGACAGACAGTTATTTGTTTCAAGTAATTCAAAGGCATACATCTTGTAGGGACTTAATAATTTGAGAAGTATTGATTGGTGGATTAAAGTTTAAATTAGATAAATTTCTGAGGCCACTGATTCACCCCCCCCTCTCAGTTATTACTAACAATTGGTATCAGAGCTTGTGTTCTTAGAAGGAAGGTTTCAAGACCTAAGTAAAAGATCACAAGATGAACAGACGAGATGTGCCCAAGTTGAACAAAGACAACTT